>LR750730.1:250873-305765 GCA_902729485.2 Mus minutoides | reverse complement strand
TCTGATACCTGAGTTCTGGGACACAGTTTTCAATCACCATGCCTGCTTCCATAATAAATCAGTATTTCTCTCTGCAACCTCATGGGGGAAAACATTAACATGAAGATAATAATAATATAACTCAGCAAAATGCTAAACCTAGCAAAAAAAAAAAAAAAAAAAAAACAGCAACAACAACAAAAAACAAACCAGGACACAGATGCAGATTTTTTGTGCCTCCAAATAAGTTATCAAACTGACAGAACCCTCACCTCCTATCATTTGTGTTTACTTCATCAACTTTGAAGTTTACCTCATCTCATTTCCCATTTCCCTCTCTACCTTCAAATATACCTCTATTGTTCTGTTAGTAATGTTGGATAAGGAAGGAAAATGCAGCTTTCAAATATTGAATCTGAGCTTCCCAAATAGAGTAGTAATGAAAAAGTCAGCCAGAAAACCTTTGTAATAATCGACAGGGACAAACATAAAGCCAGGGAATCACCCAAAAATAATGATGTCCAAATTGTTTATGGAATCAGTTGTTGCCCTTTGATGTTCAAGACCACATAACTTTAGATTTGGCCTCTCCTCTGAATGGGAATTTGTGTATCTAGTTTTTGGGTTATTTTGTTGAAGTTGTGTGTGTGTGTGTGTGTGTGAGAGAGAGAGAGAGAGAGAGAGAGAGAGAGAGAGAGAGAAAGTGTGTGTGTGTGTGTGTGTGTGTGTGTGTGATCATAGTTTTGTGGGTAGGTAGGAAGACTTTCTCCATATTTACTGGACCAACATGTCTCTCAAATCATCTCACAACCATGTAAATATTATTGCACTCTTCAATGAGTTTATGCACAATTGTAACCAGAACAAAATTATACCAGGTAAGAGCTGGTGAAACTGTCACAGGGTAATGATGCCTAACTCCAAACCTGACAACCAGAGTTCAATCCCCTGGATCCTTATTGTGGAAGAAAAGAACAGGGTCCCTCACATTTTTCTCTCACTTCCATATACACCACACAACACACACACACACACCACATAAACATACATACACAAATAAATATATAACTATTTCAAGAAAATCCAGTCCAACCTTCAAGTATCTTCAGACAGAAAGATGACATGGGGCCCTCCTTATCCCTTCTGCACTGGAACTACTGATTCTGGAGGAAAGTCAGTCATCATCATCTTTGGATACCTACTGGTGGGCCCAACAGGCTCTAATAAAGAGTTCCAAACCCCAGTCACACATAGAGTAGCTCTTATATTCTGTGGGTCACAAAACAAACAAAAACAAAACACATTAATGTAGGAAAAGGATGTATAGAGAGGGTGTTCTGCAAGGATCAAAGGGAAGCACAGAGTGTGGGAGAGCATGATATGGGCCAGAACAAGCACAACTAATTAAAAATAATCTCAGAAAGGCCCTTGCCCCCAATCCCTTGACTCCTGGGAGGTGAGGTGTATGAGATGGATGTTCTATTTTCAAATAATGATGAATTCATTGGGTAATAATTTTCTGTAACTCAAGAAGCATCTATATATGTAAATAACTCATATCTGAGCATGGGCAATTACAAAAGTACTATTTCATCAATCAGCAAAGGCTACTGGAATATAAAGTCCAATCAAGAGTCCTCCTCCCTGTGGATTTGTAGTGGGTGCTGGGGTAGACATCAAGTAAAATATAGAATGATGCACACATAGTCTATCTTTGGACATTGTGACAAATAATTGTCACCATCTTTTGAACTTTTAAGCAGAGGTGGTTTTGCTTTTGTTGTTGTTTTGTTTTGTGTTTGTTTGTTTTTTTCTCATAATGCTTTAAGCAAATCCATAATTTTATGTTGGACCTGATTTATAGTAATTCTTGCACACATGGAAGGTGACAATGTACTATTCAAAAATCAAGAAGGTGCTGCTGGAGAGGTGGCTTCAGTGAATCTAGTGCTTGCCTCACGAGCATGAAGATTGGAGTCAAGAGATCAGATTTCTCAGACCCTCCATAACAGCAGAGCAGGCTTGGCAGGTTGTCTATAATTATGGCACTCTGACGGTATAGACTGAAAATCCCAAGGTAAATGGTTTAGCTGAGCTAGCTAAAAATTAGTAAACTACAGGTTTAAAGAATCCCTACCTCAGAAAATAAAGTAGAGAGCAATCAATGAAGACACCTGGTATTAAATTTGAGATACCTCATGCATATATATATACACATTCCCATACATTTATGTCATACAAACACACATACACATAATACACACATAAACACAGCACACCCAGAAAAAAAGAAACAAAAGAAAGGAAGGAAGGGTGGGAGGGAGGAGAGGAGGGAGGGAGGAAGGAAAAGAGAAAGGAAGGAAGATTAAAGAAGCATCAGTGCCCCTTCCATTCTACAAGGAAATCTGAGGATTTTCTTCATTCATCCTTTGTAATGTAGTCTTCCCTCTTTCAGACTTCTTATTTTCAGATTAGAGATGCTGAACCCATGCTTCCAGTTCCAATGTGAAAACAGAAAGACGATGAATATTTGCATTGGTGGAAAGTGATGCTTTCTCATACTCTGCTATACTCATATATTCTGACAACATTTTACAACCCAATTAGTTTTTATTCAATGTAAATCTGACAACCTGATTAGCTTAGACTTCTTTTACCTGGTTCTGCAAGTATTATGTACCTCTTTCCTTTTAAAACAGTTTTCATAAATGAAGTTCTTGAGAATCCTGTCAGTTTCCACAAATTGCCCCAAAATCATTTCTACATGCCATTTGATTGTCTCATTTGCACATGCTTCTGTCATTATATGACCTTCCATGCTATGATAGAGCCACATGGCTCTCAGAGACCAAACTTAAACACAAACGTATGTACACATGTGTGCAAATAACAAATCCTATTCCACAAGAAAATAATCAAAGAGAAACCAGAAGACAAGAACCTAGTACAATGCTAGCCATGCAATCAGGAGGTTCTGAATTCTGAGTGTGAACACTGTCAAAACACTGTGGGAAGAGACAAGTAGATCCTCAGTGTTCCCTGCTATGTAGCCTAGCTTCAATAAGAGATTCTGCCTCAAGGATTTAAGGCAATTCATGCAGAGCAATAGAAAAAGACATGCAATATTCTTTTCTTTCCTTTGTAAGCACTCCCATCTGCATACTCACATGCAAGAAAGACACACAAATAGAGAGGGGAAAGGGAGGGAGGGAGGGAGGGAGGGAGGGAGGGAGGGAGAGAGAGAAAGAGAGAGAGAGAGAGAGAGAGAGAGAGAGAGAGAGAGAGAGAGGATAGCAGAAGAGAAAGGAAACTTATAAGTAGTGTCAGGGAGTAATTTTCGCAGAATTTGAGGATGAAGTCCTTGTGGTTTTGATGTTATATGATGATGCTTTGAGCAAGCAGGTGGTTCTGGTGTCATAGAAATCTCTACAGCAACCATGGATCCATTGAAAACAACAAACTTTGACATACCCCTTTGTTGTTCTCCCCTGTCTGATTATGCCATAGTGTTGCACTGGAGTTAGAAGCTGCTTTAAGTTAACATTCTAACTATTACTCACAATTGATTTCTTGAACACTCTATTGACATATCAGGTATTAAACATCTGTCTCATCCAGTTCCTTCTGCAACTATTTATTGCTGGCACTTTTTCAAGTTAATATGCCCATTTAGACTTCCAGGTTTTTACACACTTCCTACCCCCCCACACACACAAGGATTAGATTTTGTCATTCACTACTAAAGTCTTTACAAGTTTCTAACACCTCTCTGAAAGAAATGGCTAAGATTATGGCTATTTAGATGACTATGTGTTGAGAATCAGACACTGTAAACAGAGGAAGAATTTTTTGAGTACCCTTAGAAAAGTGGTTCTGAATTTGTGAGTCATGACTTCTTTGGGGGTCAAACAATACTTTCACAGTGGTCTTGTAAGACCACTGGAAAAACATTTACATTATAATTAATAAGAGTAGCAAAGTCACAGTTATGATGTAGCAATTGAAACCTATGGTTGAGGTTCAACATAACATGAGGAAGTGAAGTGGGAATTTCCGATTTTGCTGGAGGCTACACTGTGTCATGTGATGTTTTTCTGGAAGCTGTCTTATGAGAGGATGTTTTCCTGAAGCAGACACATGACAGAGTCTTGTTTTTAGAACAGGCACAAAGTATTTTTCTGGAAACTGTCTAGTGAACAAGAATATGATGTTTTTCTGGAGTAGATGAGGTTTGG
This sequence comes from Mus minutoides, assembly GCA_902729485.2. Lineage (NCBI taxonomy): Eukaryota > Metazoa > Chordata > Mammalia > Rodentia > Muridae > Mus > Mus minutoides. Next base: position 301,551 of record LR750730.1, on the reverse strand, counting down.
AAGGATTATAAGTATACGTATAACTCAACAGACAGTGGGTGATACTCTGAAATTGGTTCACCTTGCTTTCTTTATTGATCTTCACTTGTTATGCATTTGTAGAGAGAAAAGCACAAAAGAACTTCTGATAGTGTTTTGCATTCTTGAAGGTTCATCAGACTTGTTCTAATGGGCATAGTCTCATGGTTCTTCTGGATTGACCCACTGTTGCTGATTAGTGTTTGGCATGATAGTAGACTGGACTACTGACAATGAAGATTAGAATCACTCCAAAGAACTACTTCTAAATGAGACCAAAGCCCCATTCTCCTATTAGCCATCTTCCTTCTTTAACTCTGGTAGGAGTTGGGCTAAAAAAGAGGTTTAAGCATTAGGAACTCTTCCTAAAGAAGGCTTTGAAAACTATAAGCCTACAGAGCACTGTATTAAAGGGCTGTAGCATGAGAAAGTTTGGGAACCACTGCTCTGTTATCTACTTGGGGAACAAAGGGCTGGTATCAAGAAACTGTCTTAGCTCTATTCTATACAGGAGGGAGATCCAGTTGAGAAGGAAGGAAAGCCCTGTCCACTGGTCCATGGAATCAAGAGAAGAGGTGGCAGGTAATTTCCACCTACATGGGAGAGAAGGTGTTCAATTATGTCACCTGGACCCCTGTCTCCTGTTGAAGTTACAGTCCCCATAGCCCCCACAGGAGAGGTACATGACTACCAGTAGACAATGTCTCAAGCTTCAGACATTCTTGCTAGACTCCTCCCCACAGTTATCTTGCAGTGGTGTGATAGGCCTGCCCACTATAAGAGGGGCTGCTTGCCACCCCCTCCTTAAGCTTTTACCTCTCTTACTCTCTAGCCTTCTTTCTCTCTCTCTCTCTTCCCCCTTCTTTCCATGTGACCATAGCTAGTCTCTCCCTTTCTACCTTCTCCCCTTTCTCCCTAACTTTCTACAGTAAAGCTCTACAACCATAGACTGTTTCTGACCATCAAGGCCCTCCATGCTTGCACCATGGGATAGGCTTTCTCTTAATGACAGAAGGCCTTTTAACCTCCTGACAGAAGGCCTTCTTATGCAGTAGCCATTGTGGGACTAAGGTGGGAACCACCTTGTTCCCGCCTCTCCCCCTGCCCTCTTCCCTTATATCTGGAACTCTGGTGGGGCATGGATTCTCTCCCACTCCCTTCCTTCCCACACACCCAGGGCTCTGCAGAGATATATAAGCCTTTATCTAAAAATAAATGAATAAATAAAAATAACAATAAAAGAATGAAAGAAAAAAACAAAAAATAGCCCTCTTCTTTCTTAACAGGGGTCATTAGATAATATTTTGGAGAGACATTTGGTTGAAAAGATGTAGCAAAAGTGTCTGGCAAAGTTATTTTTTTCTGAACTTTTTAAATACATTACTTCTGAATACACTATATTGAAATAAAAGATCCTAGGGCCCAGACAACCTAGAACAATACTTGAGCTATGAGAAAACACAAATTTTGTACATGCTCTGTATTTTGTCTATGCAAATATTCTTCAATTATTGGCAATCCATGTACATAAGATCAATGCCCCCATCTCAGGACAAGACAACTTATTGGGTTCACTTTGTGGAGTAAATCAAATTACAGGAGTAGTATTTACCTACGTTGGAGAATAAAGTGATTCAACACCTTAGGAAAACAATTTCCCTACAAAGAATGTAATTTCAACTAAAGAAGCAGGATATGATGTGCTGGCCAATGTTTGATATGCTAATTATGCTATTCATCTAATATTAATGTATTATTAATGTCAGCTAACATTTAATGAGCCTTTATTATGGCTAGAGAATGTGCTAAGCACTGACATTAGTTGCATCCCTGTGCGGGAAGCCTGTCCATTTCCAGGAGCTGGATATGTAAATCCAATACTAATTCTTCTTGCTTGATTCCTGAAGTTAGTCTAAGAGAATGGTCGTTATTTAATGAAAGAGACTTAGAATTCAGGCTATGATAAACCTCTGCTTAGAATATCAATTTGTTTGGTTCCCTATGCATATTCTGAGCCTTTATTATGACTAGCCAGTATGATAAGCAGTGGCATTAGTTGCAGCCCTACATGGGAGGCAATTATGTACCTTCATAAACAAGAAAAGGACCAGAGGCAATCCCCACTGTGTTTATTAAAGTTAATGTACAAAATTATTGCCTTCTATAGAGATGCCCCTGGCAGTCAAGAGAGTCCAAAGGCATGTTACAGGCTGGGAAGGGGTTCAGGTGGTAAAGTGCTTGTGGTACAAAACCCCCAAAGCACGCATAAAATTGCTGAGTATGGCAGCACAAGTGTGCAGTGCCTGCCTTAAGAAGGCAAACATAGTAGGACCCCAAAGCTTGCTATCTAACAACTCTAACAAGATCAATGTGCTCTTGGTGAAGTAAAAGACCCAATATCAGAAGAGAGGATGATAGCTCCTGAAGGTTTACAAAAGACATTGTCCTCTGACCAGCCCATGTGGAAACTTGCACGCATGTACACACAACAAACTTTTTTGTATTTGGATTTAATAAGAGTCAAATATGTTATAACAAAGGACTTCTAATTGAACTAAAGAGTGTCTATAAAGTTTATTTGGGGAATAAAATGACCAAAGAAACACTTTTTGATAAATAAAATGTTGTAACAACATATCTGCTATTGACACATTTGCAGTATTACTGGAGTCTGGTTTTGTCAAAACAAGTCATACAGCGGAATTGCACGTATTATATTCTTTTTCACTTTTCTTTAGCACTTTTCACATATTTCTCAATGAGAAAATCAATCTTCATCAACTTCAGGGTGTTGAAGAAAAACTTGCAAGAGCCAAAGTCTATTTGACCTGCCCACAAAGAATTGTTCACAAGCCTGGAAGGGGCTTTGGATTGTAACTTGACAGTAAATGACATCAGCATGTATGGGGTCTCTGATTACCATATATACCTGTGTTGCTGGAGACAGTATGCCAGGACAGTGATTGCCAGTTGCAGGCAGGGATGGAAACATCTCAGAAGCCCATGGCAGCTTCTTGTGGAAAAAAAAAATAGCATCTGGGACTCTGAGAAGCAGGAGATACATCCCTCCAGGAAACCCAGTATCCAAAATAAGAGACTGCCTGCAGTAGGTCTGGATGGAGACATCTCAGTAGCCCACAGCAGCTCATTGTAAAAAGCAGTTGTTCCCATTTCTCCTAACCTTAGTCCTGGACAACTGCTGTATAGATTTCATTTGTGCATGACTGCTTTTCAATTGGCTTTGGTGTGCATAATTAAATAATTATTCTAATATATCTGACTTTCCTATTTCTTTCTAATGCTCTGGTGAATTCTGTGAAACTAGATGTTCCTTGATGTAATGATTCTTAAACAATTAAAAGTTGAGGCATAGGGGCACAGCTCAGCACAGTTCTTGCTCTGTGAACTTATCTTGGGAACAATGCAATAGCTACACAATGGTAGTTCCAGATTAAGGTTTGACTTGCAAAGAAAGTTTGAAAAAATTATTAGAAAATTAAATAAAGCCAACATTGGGATGTCAAGAAAGGAACAAAAATATCTACTGAAGTTAAGAAATAATTTTCGCACTATATTTAAGAGTGGTTCCTGGATACAAAAGTACAGAATGCATAAATATATATATTAGTAAAACTAAGTCAAAACACAAGGACTCTTAGGAGAATCATTGTGTGCAATGTGCAGAAGCAGAAAGCTAGTGGAACTACTGAGTTAAGGGTTAACTTTATTCTTTCTGGCCACTGCCTGCCAGCTTTGCCCATGCCATTTATCATTAGTGCTACACAAGAAAATGCAAGTAGCTGACCTCAGAGCTCTAAGATCTGAAGTATAGTAACTCAAAAGATAAAGTTTAAATAATGATAAATCTGTGATTGTTATTATTTTGGCTACAAGCCTAGGAATAGGGGAAGCTTAAAACATTGGGTAACAATTGTAATTCTTGATTATTTGTGGGATGTGGTTACTCTTTTGAGTTTGATTTTGCAATGATTATACAATGTCTTTTTTTAACCTGCTTTTGGAGTATCAATAAAAGACTGAAAGAAGAAAAAGGTGAGAGAGCAGGTGAGGTGAGAGTGAGGTGCACATGAGATGCGCATGAGGTAAGTGTAGAGTGAGTAGAGAGAATGTGAGAGAGAATGTGAGGAGCGAGTAAAGAGAGAATGTGAGGCATGTATGGAGTGTGTTGCATGAGTGAAAGTAGAGTACATGTGATGTGTATGTGAGGTGTGTGTAAAGAGTGTGTGTGAGTGAAAGGGGAATGCAGAGAGGTGTGAAGGAGTGTGGGAATTTGAGAAAAGAAAAGCACACAGGAAAAATAGCAGAGACACGAGCTCTGGGGGGTACTGCTTAGTTCATATTGTTGTTCCTCCTATAGGGTTGCAGACCCCTTTAGCTCCTTGGGTACTTTCTCTAGCTCCTCCTTTGGGGGCCCTGTGTTCCAACCACTAGATTACTCTGAGCACCCACTTCTGTATTTTCCAGGCACTGGCATAGCCTCACAAGAGAGAGTTATATCAGGGTCCTGTCAGCAAAATCTTGCTGGCATATGCAATAGTCTCTAGGTTTTGTGGTTGTATATGGGATGGATCCCCATAGGGAGTGGCAGTCTCTGGATGGTCCTTCATTCCATATCAGCTCTGAACTTTGTCTCTGTAACTCCTTCCATCCTTCCATTGTTCCCGATTCTAAGAAGGAGCTAAGTATCCACACTTTGGTCTTCCTTCTTCTTGAGTTTCAAGTGTTTTACAAAATGTATCTTGGATATTCTAAGTTTCTGGGCTAATATCTGCTTATCAGTGAGTGCATATCATGTTTGTTCTTTTGTGATTGGGTTACCACACTCAGGTTGCTATAATCCAGATCCATCCACTTGCCTAAGAATTTCAGGTATTGAGGAGAGGCCCTTGGTCTTGCGAAGATCATATGCCACAGTAAAGGGGAATGCCAGGGCCAGGAAGTGGGAGTAGGCGGGTTGGGGAGCAGGGCAGGATAGGGTATAGGGGGCTTTGGGGATATCATTTGAAATGTAAATGAAGAAAATATCTAATAAAAAATGTGAAAAGAGAATAAAAGTAGAGTGTGCAGGAGATTGCAGAGTGTGTGCAGCCTTAAGCTGCAAGCGAGCAAGTAAGAGAGAAAAAGCAGAGAGAGAGAGACAGAGACAGAGAAAGAGACAGAGAAAGAGACAGAGACAGAGGATGAAGAGAGTAACTAACCCTTGAAAAATTGCCTGTCAGTTTGTACCTAAAAAGTAGTCTGTGTCTGTTTATTATGGGCCTTCCATATATCCCTGACTGCAATTGAACACTCCAATCCTGTGTCTAGGCTGGACACCAACACTGTATGATTCTGATTTGTAGTTACCTTTGCCAATATACTAAAGGAAAGAGCCATCCAGAAATTGTGGCTCATTGTAACCCCAGAGCTTGAAGGACTGAGGTCAGAGGACTGTTAGCAATACATTCCTTCATGAAAAGAAAAATAAACAAATAAAATGAAGATAAAAATATTTAAGTCACTTTGCTTCTGTCTTGATTGTGTAACAATCTCTGCAGAAATGAAACTAATCTGAAAAGGCATTTGTACCCCTCCCTTTGGCTATCAGACTATTACAAGAAACTGGTATTTTCCCCAAGATTTCCCTGATGGCAGAAGGAAATGGTAAAGGCCAGTACAAGTCAAAAAGGGCTTATTTTCTGGAAAGAAATTTCATGAAGTTTCGGACAAGTTGTCAGGCCACCTTGAGGCTGAGGCTGAGACAATATGTCCTTGATGAGAGTTCCTACTCATTGGCCAGGATTTTATAATGTTACATGCTTTTTGTCTTTTACTTAACCTAAACATCATGTCCAAACCCTGAAAAATGTCTCATTGGGACTACTGGATCACCTTATTTCTGTTTCTAATGTGGCCATAATGAATAAATCTCCTCCTTTACATTTCGGTGAATTAATCTTTTTGCCTTATAGAGGTTGGATGGCTGAGCCTGACTTGTCTAGGCTGCCAGAGACTAGGTTCTTCCCCTAATAACTCTAATAATAATAGTTATGTGCGCAAATGTATGTAAAACTCTTGGCCAGAGCACAGCTTCTACTGAACAGTCAGTGGCCAACACTGTTTTTCTCCTTACATTTAAACTCTTCTTCAGCAAAAACAGTTGCTGGACCAAATACTCCAGCAGTGCCAAGTTCTTGACTTTCATACTAAAAGTCTCAAAGAGTAAGACAATCCTCTTAAAAGCCTCCCATTGATGGGTGGCAGATCAATTTACTTAGGTCCATTCTCAAGACAGAATGGTAGAAAATGGATCCTGTAACTTAAGAAGAAATACAATATTGTGTCTCTCCCTAGGTACGACAAGAGGCCTCCACAGAGAAGCTTCTGCATTGCCTGTAGCTTCTTGGGAACAAAGCTGGCTAAGATTAAACTTTTTTCTTCAATATTAACACATTTATTATAACAAAATATGCTCTTAAAATTCATTAGATTAGAAAAATGTTTCTGTGCTTAATGGCACTCCATGCTCTTCCACAGGATCTGGGTTCAGTTCTCAGAACCCACATGAGAGCTCATAGTCATCTAAGTACAGATAACTGAACTCTCTCTTTTGGTCTCCACAAGCACTTACAAAGAACATGGTACACATACATACATATGTCCAGGCACACACTCATGCACATAAAATAAAATAAAATCAATAAATCTAATACCAAAACAAAATCATTCACAAACCCAAAAGCTCAGCTATTGACACTTTGATGTATTGGATAATCATGAGGGTATCTTCACAGTTCTTGGTTTTCTTTTTAAAAAATTGTCTATTGTCTCCAAATTCTTTTTTAAATATTTACTTGCATGTGTTTTTATGTTTGTTTGCCTGTGTGTATGTGTGTGTGTTTGTGTGTCTGTATATGAGTGAACATACACACTGCACAGTTGTGAAGTGTCCTCAGAGGTCTGTAAAGGAAGTCATATCGCTAGGACAGAGTTACAGGCGGTTGTGAGTCTGCCCATGTGGATGCTGGGAACTGACCTATTGGTCCTTCTGAAAATCACATGTATTAATTGACTCTCCACCCTCTGTCTTCCCCTTCATTCTTTTAGTCACTGCCATTGGAACTTTACCACTATCACTACCATCAGGCACTTCAAGGAAAGGCATAATGTCAAGATTCCCATGGCCTCCAAACTTTTCTTTTCTTTTCTTTTCTTTTCTTTTCTTTTCTTTTCTTTTCTTTTCTTTTCTTTTCTTTTCTTTTCCTTTTCAAGACAGGGTTTCTTTGTGTAGCCCTGGCTGTCCTGGAACTCACTTTGTAGACCAGGTTGGCATCAAACACAGAAATCTGCCTGCCTCTGCCTCACAAAGTGCTGGGATTAAAGGCGTGTGCCACTATTGCCTGCCACCTTCAAACTTCTAATTCTGAGCACAGGTTCCTTGGCCTTCTACAGAACTTCCCCACCCATGACTGTTTGTGTGTACACATGCATGGGTGTGTGTGTGTGTGTGTGTCTAGATGTCTATGTGTATGTTTGCAGATACACGTATGAATGCATATAGGCTAGGAAACAACCTCAGAGGATGCTGCCCAGGCACCACCACCTTCTTTGTGAAACAGGGTTATAACTGGCCTGAATGCACTAAGTCGGCTAGACTATATGGCAAATGAGGCCAAGGATCACTGGCCTCCTTCACCTCAGCACTGGGGTCACAGTTGGGCACAAATATGCTAGACAAATATGACCCACCCACCATACAGGCTAGGGTGTTGTACTCAGGTTGTCCTTCTTTTAAGGCACGTGCTTAGCAACTTTGCCAGCACTCTAAGACGGTGCCCATGCCATGGCTCCTAATTCAAGTTTGTTTGTTTTTTTCTTTTTAAGATAAATGTTATCTCCTCATAATGAACTCACAAATAAAGGCATTACTTAGCTAGATTAGAAAGCCACACAAAGTCTTTGTCACAATTTCTTTGTCACAAACAACTCTATACATCTCATTGAACTTCTACACAACAACAATATAGATTCAGGAGATGAGGAGCTTCATTTTGAATCTTACAATTACTGTTACCTTGTTATACACTTGTCCAACACACACACACACACACACACACACACACACACACACACACACACAAAGCAATGATAAAAATTAAAACTAAAAATCAATTAGCTTTATATTATCTTTACTGCTGATTTGTCTTTACTTGAATTCTTGCTCTACTTTCTAAATGTTATACTACCATAAATACATTTGATTTCTTATAAACATTTATACATTACAGGCTCCATCTAAATTTGAGTAGGAGGTGGTTTCTATTTTTCTTATTTCTGTTATTTGGTCTTGTAACTTTATATCATATCTCATAAATACATTGATTTTCCTGGATAGTTTGTGATTTAATATTTCCTCAGGGGTGAATAGTAGTCTATTTTTAAATATATACCATGTTTTCATTATTCCTTCATCTACAAGTTCTAAAGAGAAAGAACTGTTTTCTTTTATGGCTCTATTATTCCATTTCTGATGTTTCACACATTTTTAAAAATCTTGAGACTCATTCTCCTAATAAAGCTTTCATAAACAGGCTAGAAGCTGCTATTTGCATTTATGTAGTGGCAATATGATTTTAAGGTAACAGATGTGTTGGTCACATTCATGTGACCTTTGCTGTAGACTCAACATGCCTATATGCACAAGTATAACTGAATAGAATAAAACAAAATCATACTGATTATACATACCAAGATTATACAGAGAGGAAATAAATAAGCTGGTATAAAACATACTTGTGTTTCTACATTTTCATTTGGCTGAAGGACAATAAAAATAAATAAACACAAACATGTTCCTGTTAAGACTCAGAGTGAGTACAATGTTGAGAAGCAATAACTAAGCTGTGACATCAAAGAGATGGCTTGCTACTCCTGAATGGTCAGCCCCACAGAAAGCAAAATGTCCCGTTTTCTCAATAACTCCCTTAACTCCTTCTCTTAGTTCACATCAATATAGTTCTGACTCTGAATTGTACTCAGAAAGCAGCACTGAAGTGAAATTCAAGAGGTGATTTTTATCAGTGACTGGTAACTCCTTGCTGCAGGGGACTCCAGCCTGGATCACTGTCATTCTGTGTGCCAGATGCTGTCCATGGTGACATATAGGACTCTGGTCAGGCTGAAGCAGCCAAAGAGTCATTTATACTTTCCCTAAGAGGATGTGAGTCACGTCTGAGAAAGCTGCTGTCTCTCTTTGTAGACCACTGCCGCTCCAGAGCTGTGGCAGGCAATGGGAAGCTATGGACTGACTGGGAGCAGCAGGTGGCAGAACACAGCAGATGGGCACAATGAACTGCTAGGGTGCAGTTAGGAGCCAAGGTCAGGGCCAACAAGTGGTAAGTGACTGTGGTAGACTCAAAATGCTTCCAGTGATGAAAGCTTGGGGGAGAATTCTTTTGCCCAAAGTGTTACTTCTCTATAGGATAAAAGATACTCTCAGGCTCTCAGATGGTCTTTGTTGAAATAACTCATGTACTTTATTCCTTGTGGATAGGGTCTTATGTACATATTAGTCTGGGTTGGAGTATAAGAGCAGATGTTTTCTATTGGCTTTGTCTGAGATTTTAAGTATGCCTCATCTGCATGTGGAAGAGTTTTGGGTATTGCCCTGCATGACTGATTGCCACAGTCCTCTCCATGGTCATTGGTTCAAGATCAGGAACTTGGTAGGAACACCTACCATTCTCTATCATTCTCAGATATGAGAGTACCAGGGTTTCTGAATTTACTCTTTTTGGTCTAGTGGCATTATACACTGCCCCACAGACCACATGTCAGGACTCCTCCTATCTGATCCACATCTCCAATGAAATAAAGGTCTCCACAAACTCCTCAAGAACTGAAATGCAACCCCTCCTTAGCCATCTCCAAGACTAACTACCAGTGTCATCACCTAATGCCCTCCCCCCAAATAATCAACCTAAAACACAAATGCAGATATTCAATCATGATTTGCTGATTCTTCTCCAAATATAAATAAAGGGGACATCTGTTACAAGTAGAAAACAAAAAAAGGACAGGATTTATAACATCCTCTGAAAGTCATTAATGTGATTTTTGTAGAGGCCTTAGGGTTTTTCTTTCAACTTTATGTCTATTTATTTATATTAAAAAAATTCCATTTACTCAATAAACAATCACCTAAGATGACCACCAATATTTAATTAGATTCTGACTTTTCTCTGCAAAAGTTGGTATTTTTTTGTTTTCTCTCATATTTTATCATATCCTTTTATTTCTTTTTCTTCAGTTTTATTGGTTATTTATTTATTTATTCATTTATTTATATTTCAAATGCTATTCCCCTTTCCTGTTGGTTGGGGGAGCTCCCTCATGGAAGCAGGGGGAGGGGGATGAGATAGTTTGTGGGGGGTTTTTTGTCGTTGTTTTTGGTTTTGGTTTTTGGTTTTTTGGTTTGGTTTTGTTTTGTTTTTTGGCTCATTAGGAGAGTTGGCTTTTTCTAGGAAGACTCATGTTTTCTTTGTGTCCTAAATAATTATATCACCATACAGAGTTAGGTTACTCAACCAAGTTCCAGGTATTAATACCTCTCTATTGATTTGGATGTGAAATTTCCCTTATTGGTTCAGGAACTTGATCTCTCACAATCCCAAGTAGGTAGCACTATTGTGGGAGGTTAGGAATTCCAGCCTTGCTGGAGAAAGTACATCCCTGGAGATGGACTTTAAGAGTATAAAGACTCAACTACTTTACATTCTCTCTCTGCTTCATGCTTACAGTTAAGATGTGGATGTCTGCATGCAGCTCCTGCCAATATGCTTGCTGTTATGTTTTACCATCATTGTGGACTCATCCCACTTGAACTCTGCAATCATATAATCTCTGTTCTATAAACTGACTTTTAACATGGTATTCTATCACTTATATTTCTAAGTAACTAATACAAGCTCCTAGTTGGAAATTTGTTAATATCAAAGAAGAAGGAAGCAAAGAAAAGTCTTTCATGGTAGCGAAGAAAATATGTCAGTTGGTGAAATGATTGTCATCTAAGGATAAGGGCTCAAGTTCAATCCCTAAAACTGATATAATAAGATTCCATTTACACCCTTAGAATCCCAACCCTGGGAAGATGAAACCTGGTGAATACTTGAATCTTTTTGACCAAACACTATAAGACTCTGAGCAGTAATAGACCCTGTCTCAAAGAACACAAATTAGACACTACTTGAGAAGTTATACCCTAGATTAACCTCTGACCTCTACATGAAGATGCACATGCATATGTGGCTACAGACACAAGTGTACTTGCACATACATGCATAGAAAACACAAAGGGCAAAGAGAGAACCATGTTGGCTTATTTACTTGTCTTTCACTGTGATAAAACACCATGGCCAAGGAAATTCATAAAAGGAAGAGTTGATTTATGGCTCATATTTCCAGAGAATTAAGCGTCCATTACTCTGCAGTGGGGCAACCTGCAGAATACATCTGTTAGAGCAGCCAGTGAAACCAACACGGGGGGGGGGCATCCCTAGTCATTCTTTTCTGGTTCTCTCATGAAGGTAGATGAGGGGGGCATGTTTCAATGAGGGTAAGAGTAGGTCTTGTGAAATATTGAGGGTTGTTTATCAATGGATAGTTTACCTGTCTTAAGTCTAAGTCACATTGCAATGGTAGCTGACTTGTTTGACTGCATTCTTCTCAGGCGAGAAACTGCACTCACTGGCATTTAGCCTTTGTTCTATCCATGTAGGAACTGAGTGGTTCTAACTCTCAGCCCACTAGTTGAAGTTGCAGAAAGAAAAGGGATACTTGGAAAAGTGATTTTAATCTTTATTTCTCACTTCTAGGTTTTTCCTGGTTTCTAAAAAGTTCTGAGTTCTCCTCCAAAAAAGTCTCTAAAAAGTTTTCTTTAAAGAGGTACTTTTAAAAGTTCTTCTCTTGCACTCTACAAAGTTCTCTCTGCTATCTCTTCCTAAATGTCCCTCTCCTCCTGCTCCAATGTAATAATGCCCTTCAATGTAATCCTTCCTAGTCTTTAGTACCTATTCTAGGAGAATAGATCACATAGTTTATCCAAGTATTACTTTTTCATTGAAGTTCACTAGAAGTACAAATATAAATTCAAATCATTAATTGAATGAGAAGTTTAACACAGAAAATGTTTACATTCATATCCATTAAGAGTAATTATCTGGGCCAGTGCTGGGTCACCTTGGGCGCAGGGTCTGCATACACCCCCACAGTCCCTAGGGGACTCTCCACGCCATCTTGGGACCACGGGTGAGTGGAGCACAATATCTGTTCCAATCCAATCTAGTGGGACATAAGACAGCATTGGGGAGGCAGAGAATCGGCCAGATCAGGGGCACAGTTCCTTCTTTCAACAACAGCCCCAGGCCAACTTGGGCTCAGGGAGTGCGCACAACCCCACAGTCCCTAGAGGACTCTCCATGTGTTCTCGGGACCACTGACCAGACAACTCCAAACTCCTCAAAGGAGAAACCACTCCCAGGCACTGTAACATGCCCGGGATATTAGGACAACAGTATCCCAGGATAACAGGAGGTAGGTCACACCAGTACTCCAGGGTCTCAGTGGAACTTGACTGCCAAGAACCCAGACATACCCAGAATATCAGGTACACAGGAGCCCACAATCAAAGGATCACAGCGAAAGCTGGACTCGGAGGAGTCCAGAATCAACTGGGATTATAAGAAGGACAGGCTGCAATCAGATATATTGAGGACAGCAAACACCTGAAATAATCAGATGTCAGGAAGCAAGCATAAGAAGAGAAGCAACAGAAACCAGGGTTAATTGGCATCATCAGAACCAAATTTTCCTAACATGGCAAGTCGGGGATACACCATCACACCAGAAAATCAAGACATGGATCTAAAGTCACTTCTCATGATGGTGATGGAGGACTTTAAGAAGGAATTACAGGAAAACACAGGTAAACAACTAGAAGCATTTAAAGAGGAAAGACAAAAATCCCTTAGAGAGATACAGGAAAACAATACATAACAGGAGATGGAAATTAATAAAACCATCCAGGATCTAAAAATGGAACTAGAAACAAAAAAAGAAAACCCAAAAGGAGATAATCCTGGAGATAGAAACTATAGGAAAGAAATCAGGAACCATAAATACAAGCATCACCAACAGAATACAAGATATGGAAGAGAGAATCTCAGGCGCAGAAGATTCCATAGGGAGCATAGACACACACACACACACACACACACACACACACACACACACACACAAAAAAAAACCCACAAAATACAAAAAGATCCTACCTCAAAATATCCAGGAAATCCAGGACGCAATGAGAAGACCAAACCTACGGATAACAGGAGAAAATGAGAATGAAGATTCTCAAATTAAAGGGCCAGCAAATATATTCAACAAAATTGTAGAAGAAAAATGTCCATACCTAAAGAAAGAGATGCTCATAAACATACAAGAAGCCTACAGAACTCCAAATAGACTGGACCAAAAAAGAAATTCCTCCTGACACATAATAATCAGAACAACAAATGTACTAAATAATATTAAAAGAATATTAAATTCTTTAATTTAAGAATATTAAAAGCAGTAAGGGAAAAAGGTCAAGTAACATATAAAGGCAGTCCTATTAGAATTACACCAGACGTCTCACCAGAAACTATGAAAGCCAGAAGATCCTGAACAGATGTTATACAGACACTAAGAGAACTCAAATGCCAGCCCAGGTTGCTATACCCAGCAAAACTCTCAATTACCATAGATGTAGAAACCAAAGTATTCCATAACAAAATCAAATTCACACAATATCTTTCCACGAGTCCAGCTAATCAAAGGATAATCACAGAAAAACACCAATACAAGGACAGAGACTATGCCCTAGAAAAGCAAGAAAGTAATCAAACCTAAAAGAAGACAGCCACAAGAACAGAATCCCAACTCTAAAAACAAAAATGACAGGAAGCAACAATTACTTTTCCTTAATATCTCTTAATATCAATGGACTTAATTCCCCAATAAAAAGACATAGACTATCAGACTGGCTACACAAACAGGACACAACATTTTGCTGCTTACAGAAAACACACCTCAGGTAAAAAGACAGACACTACCTCGGAGTGAAAGGCTGAAAAACAATTTTCCAAGCAAACAGTCCAGAGAAACAAGCTGGAGTAGCCATTCTAATATCGAATAAAATAGACTTTCAACCAAAATTATCAAAAAAGACAAAGAGGGGCACTTCATACTCATCAAAGGTAAAATCCTCCAAGAGGAACTCTCAATTCTGTATATCTATGCTCCAAATGCTAGGGCAGCCACATTCATTAAGAAACTTTAGTAAATCTCAAAGCACACATTGTATTTCACACAATAATAGTAGGAGACTTCAACACCCCACTCTGATTAATGGACAGATCCGGGGAAACAGAAACTAAACAGAGACACAGTGAAACTAACAGGAGCTATGAAACAAATAAAAAGAAATAAAAGACTTTCTAGAGTTTAATGAAAATGAAACCACAACATACGCAAATTTATGGGAAACAATGAAAACATTCCTAAGAGGTAAACTCATAGCTGAGTTCCTCCAAAAAGAAACTGGAGAGAGCATGAACTAGCAGCTTAACAGCACACCTAAAATCTCTAGAACAAATGGAAGAAAATTCACCCAAGAGGAGTAGTCACATGAAATAAACAATTCAGACCTGAAATCAACCAGGTGGAAACAAAAAGAACTATTCAAAGAATCAATCAAAGCAGGAGCTGGTTCTTTGAAAAAGTCAATAAGATAGATAAACCCTTAGCCAGACTCACTAGAAAGCACAGGGAAAGCATCTTAATTAGGAAAATCAGAAATGAAAAGGGAGACATAACAACAGATCCTGAGGAAATCCAAAACACCATCAGATCCTTCTACAAAAGGCTATACTCAAAAAAAAAAAAAAAAAATTGGAATCTGGATGAAATGTACAAATTTCTAGACAGATACCAAGTACCAAAATTAAATCAGGATCAGATTAATGACCTAAACTGTCCTATATCTCCTAAAGATATATAAGCGGTCATTAACGGTCTCTCAACCAAAAAAAAAAAAAAAAAGCCCAGGACAAGATGGATTTAGTGCAGAGCTCTATCAGACCTTCAAAGAAGAACTAATTACAGTTCTTCTCACACTATTCAACAAAATAGAAATTGAAAGTAAACTACCCAATTCATTCTATGAAGCCACAATTACTCTGATATCTAAACCACATAAAGACACAACAAAGATAGAGAACTTCAGACCAATTTCCCTTATGAATATCGATGCAAAAATACGCAATAATATACTTGTTAACCTAATCCAAGAACACATCAAAACAACCATCCATCATGACCAAGTAGGCTTCATCCCAGGAATGCAGGGATGGTTTAATATATGGAAATCCATCAAGGTAATCCACTATATAAAGAAACTCAAAGATAAAAACCACATGATCATCTAGTTAGACGCTGAGAAAGCATTTAACACCCAAAGATCAGGAATTCAAAGTCCATACCAAAACATAATAAAAGCAACCTACAGCAAACCAGTGTCCAACATCAAACTAAATGGAGAGAACCTGGAAGCAATCATACTAAAATCAGAGACGAGACAAGGCTGCCCACCTTCTCCCTACCTATTCAATATAGTACTTGAAGTACTAGCCAGAGCAATTCAACCACAAAAGAAGGTCAAGGGGATACAAATTGGAAAGGAAGAAGTTAAAATATCACTGTTTGCAGATGATATGATGGTATATATTCGGGACACCAAAAATTCCACCAGTATAGTATTTGGTATATTTACACTATGGAGTACTACTCAGCTATTAAAAACAATGAATTTGTGAAATTCCTAGGCAAATGGATGGATCTGGAGGATATCATCCTTAGTGAGATAAGCCAATCACAAAAGAACTCACATAACATGTACTCATTGATAAGTGGATATTAGCCCAGAAACTTAAATTACCCAAGATACAATTTGCAAAACACATGAAACTTAAGAAGAATGAAGACCAAAGTGTGGACACGTCGCCCCTTCTTAGAATTAGGAACAATGCACACATTGAAGGAGTTACAGAGATCAAGTGTGGAGCTGAGACAAAAGGATGGACCAACCAGTGACTTCTGCAGCCGGAGATCCATCCCATAATCAGCCACCAAAAGCAGGCACAATTGCATACTCCAGCAAGATATTGCTGAAAGGGCCCTGATATAGCTGTCTCGTGTGAGGCTATGCCAGTACCTGGCAAACACAGAAGTGGATGCTCACAGTCAGCTATTAGGTGGAGTACAGGGTTCCCAATAGTGGAGCTAGAGAAAGTACCCAAGGACCTGAAGGGTTCTCCAACCCTATAGGTGGAAGAACAATATGAACTAACCAGTACCCCCAGAGCTTGTCTCTAGCTGCGTATGTTGCAGAAGAAAGGCCCCTTGGTTAGGCAAACCTTATATGCCACAGTACAAGGGAATGCCAGGGCCAAGATGTAAGAGTGGGTGGGTAGGGAAGCTGGGCGGGGGATTGGTTTGGTATGGTATAGGGGACTTTCAGGATAGCATTTGAAATGTAAATGAAGAAAATATCTAATAAAAATTGGAAAAAAAAAACTATTTCAGGATATTCTAAAAAAAAAAAAAAAAGAGTAATTATTGCTGGACAGCAGTGATGCAGGCCTTCAATCCCAGCAATTGTGAAGCAGAGACAGGAGGATTTCTGCATTGGAGGCCACCCTGGATTACAGAGTGAGTTCTAGGATTGCACAGAGAAGCCCTGTCTTGAACCCCCCTCGATAAAACAGTAATTATCTGCCTAAACCTTCATTATCCGTCACTAGGTCTACAGGTTCATGGACAGTTGAAGAACTAAGTTACCATTGAAGTTTTGTATAGATAAACCCAGTCAATATTTTATCTTCTGTCCTTACACCTACAGTAAATCATTAGTTCCCTTTTTATGACCTTTGGTTAGTTGTTCTACAACCTCTTGGATTGTGCTTTAAATGTGTTTTAAATGTTTTCTTTCTATTTCAGAAGCAATTAACTCATGACATTTGAAGACTGGCAGAGTTCTCATTGCAGATAAACATTAGAAATGAATTAATGTCGGTCCTATTATAAAATATCTTAAAAATTACTAATGTAATTTTAGGAATTCTTCTAAAATCATGAAGAATTCTTAAGAATTAAGAATGACTTCTTAATTCTTAAGAAGTCAGCCAGGTGGTGGTTGTGCACGCCTTTAGTCCCAGCAATTGGGAGGCAGAGGCTGGTGGATTTCTGAGTTCGAGGCCAGCCTGGTCTACAAAGTGAGTTACAGGACAGTCAGAGCTACACAGAGAAACCCTGTCTCGAAAAAAAACAAATGAACAAAAACAAAACAAGCAAACAAACAAACAAAGAAGTCAAGAAGTCATCTATATGTCTATATACAATCACTACAAGAGAGTATATCTTTGTTTTTTTGTGGAAATCTGCCAAAAAGGTGAGCTAATACCTAGTGGTTCATATGTGTGTGTGTGTGTGTGTATCAGAAATGCATATTAATAGCAGGACTCTTTCTTCAAAAGTAATGTCTTTGACCTTGCCTAAAAGAGTGAATCTGTAAAAACTTTACAGTTCATGGTGCAAAAATATATCCAGAGATCACCTGCTAGTTTTTAACTTCTCCTAAATGGCTCCTAGCAAATCAACATTGCAAACTGCAAATAGTAAGCAGAAAGAGTACAATGAAAATAGTGTATGGATTTTGAAATCTCAAAGTCAACTCTCAGTAACATATTTGTTAATATTACACCCTCTAAGCACCACAACAGCAGCGTCACCATCTGAAATGCTTGAGATTATGGAGATCATCTCGCTCAAACCACCACAGGTGTGGATCATTTAATTAACAGATGATTGTTGATTGTGTGTCAAATACATTTTAAGGCTTTGACTATTTGTGGTCCTTTACTTTTTCTGTCCTATATGTTTTGGGACCTAAACTCTGGTCCATGCAACTGCATTGCCAGCACTTTTAGCTGCTGAGCCATCTCTCTATACCTCACTATTTTTATTTGCTTACATGGTTTCTGGAATATAGTGATAGCAGGCTAAAATAGCTAGAAAAACATTTGCATGGGCAAAGGTAGAATATTCAGATGATAGGGTACCACATACCAGCTGCTGCTTCTAGCAGTGCACAGAAATGTCCTTCCATTGTCTTTAAAATTCCACCTCCTTTTTTTTTTTTTTGTCGGAAATTAGAAGATCATTATTATTGGCAAGATACCTGCTTCACATAAAGAACCTGTTCACAGCAATCAGTAATGAGAGGAGACTTGTAATTGACTCATAAGAATGGTAAGGTGTAGAAAGCAATTAAGGCCCTTTCAATTTACATGTGCCATTAGTGGGAACTCATTAAAGATACAAGCAATGTAAAATGTAAATAAAGAGACCCATTCCCTGTAATTACGTTTGTATATCTACTAACTGCTTTCAGAGTACACCTGAAAATCTCCCTGTCCCCAGTCCATTTGGTCCATGTTCTGAGTACATTTTTATGTGGACTTTCAGAGTATCTTGTGCCCATACACCTGAAGACAGGTTGTTGCTATGGCCTATCATTGTGGTTTACAGTCCCTAAATGTCAGTGGGTCCCAGCCAATATACTATGAGCATGATTGCATGGTGTTGGAGAATTGAGCCAATTTCCTGAGGCCTTTTGGATGTATAGTTCCTGTTGGGTGATATAGGTCTAGGACCCCTATAGATTATTTTCCTGTAATGAAAGAAGGGCTCACAGAAAGACAATTAGGGCTTGATGACTATCAGAATAGAGGGGAAAAAAAAGGATTTTAAAGATCAAGAAAATATTCTACATCAAAAGATTGTGGTGGACACTGACACCCAGCTCTTTCATGTGAGTGATTGGATACATATTCTAGCATACCCACCTTCAGGCACAAACAATAAAGAAGAAAAAAAGAAAAGAAAGTTTGCACTAACACTTCCTGAGGAGACACCAAAAAAATAAATGTCTATTCTTTTTTTTTTTCTTTTTTTTTCTTTTTATTAGATATTTTCTTAATTTACATTTCAACTGCTATCCCGAAAATCCCCTCCCCACCTCCCTGCTCCCTTGCCCACCCACTCCCAGTTCTTGGCCCTGGCGTTCCCCTGTATTGGGGCATATAAAGTTTGCAGTACCAAGGGGCCTCTCCTCCCAATGATGGCCGACTAGGCCATCTTCTGCTACATATGGAGCTAGAGACAGAGTTCTGGGGGTTCTGATTAGTTCATATTCTTGTTCCTCTTCTAGGGTTGCAGACCCGTTCAGCTCCTGGGGTTCTATCTCTAGTTTTTCCAATGTGGGCCCCGTGCTCCCTCTTATGGATGACTGTGAGCATCCACTTCTGTGGGAGTCAGCTGTATCAGGGTCCCTTCAGTAAACACTTGCTGTCCTATGCAATAGTGTCTGAGTTTAGTGACTGATTATGGGATGGATCCCCAGTGGGTTAGTCTCTGTATGGTCCATCCTTTCATCTTAGCTCTAAACTTTGTCTCTGTAACTCCTTACATGGGTATTTTGTTTCCTATTCAAGGAGGAATGAAGTATCCACACTCTGGTCTTCCTTCTTGATTTTCTTGTGTTTTGCAGATCGTATCTTGGGTATTCTAATTCTTAACATTTAAAGTCTCAGGTACTGGGGATCTTAGACCTCCTACTGGGATATCACAGAAAACTGAAAGTTCCTAGAGTGTACATAAATTGATGTGTTCCAGGGCCCCACAAACTTATCTTACTTCTAGTCCCAATACCCTAGAAGCTTCAACCATTACAGAAGGGCACTTGAACTTGTCACTGCCAAGGACCAGCCTCAGCTTGGAGAGGGATTCCTGAGAAAAGGCTGTTTCAGAATTTCGAAAAAATAACTCAAAGTCAATCATCGTTAAAAGTTGACATCTCTATGTTCTTCTTAATTTGGCTCTACAGAAAGCTATGTAGAGAATTCAGCTCTTGCAGAGCAAAGCCCAGTCTTTTATTTTCCTATCAATTCAATCATTACACCAGGTCCCTTTGGATTATCCCATGAATCAGCATTTTATAACCTTTGCCCCTTTACTCTTAAAGAAAGCAAGTAAACTGTTTTAACATAACTAATGAACTAAGAATTAGGCTTGCCTGTGTACATACAAACAGTTCTATCCTGTTCTGCGATCACCACTCCCTAATTCTCTTTATCTCTTTCCTTAAATGTAGTTGACCCATGACTACCAGTCACCATAAGTACCTCTAATGAGGTTCTTGGAATTAAAGGACAGAGAAGAGAGAAGAATGGATGAACAAAGGGTGGATACTTAAGTCCTTCTTAGAAGGGGGAATAAAATACTCACAGGAGATAGAGGGTGGGAGGAATTTTGGAGAAAGAGGGAGGGAAAGGAGACAAAAGGGGGCCAGGATCAGGTATGGGAGGAGATTGGAATGATAGGTCGGGAAAATTAATAGAGCTGTGTAATAATGGGGGATAGGGAACTTTGGGTAGCCACCAGAAAATCCCTGATGACAGGAAAGCAAGAGGCTCTCAAGACCCAATGGGGATGACATTAACTGAAATACCCAAAAAAGGAGAGAAAGAACCTGTAGAGACCATATCCAGAGGTTTGGAAAGATGCCAGTTGAGGAATGGCATCACCCACTTATCTCCAAATTTTTAACCCAGAATTGCTCCTGTCTAAAGGAAATACAGTGACAAAGTGTGGAGCAGATATTGAAGAAAGGCCATCCAGAGACTGCCCCACCTAGGAATCCATCCCATATACAGACACCAAACCCAGACACTATTCCTGATGTCAAGAAGTACTTGCTGACAGGCGTAGTTTATAGCTGTCTCCTAAGAGGCTCTGTCAGAGCCTTACTAATGCAGATGTGGATATTTGCAGCCAACCATTAGACTGAGCACAGGGACCCTGAGGAAGGAGTTAGGGAAAGAACTGAAGAAGCTTAAGGGGCTTTCATCCCCATAGGAAGAGCAAAATCAACCAACCAGATCCCCACCCCCACCCTCAAGCTCCCAGGAACTAAACCACCAATCGAAGAGTAAACATGGAGGGACCCATGGTTCCAGCTACATATGTAGCATAGGATGAACTTAACTGGCATCAATGGGAGGGGAGGCCCTTGGTCCTATAAAAGCTCAGTTCCCCAGCATAGAGAAATGGCAGGGTAGTGAGCTGGGAGTGGGTAGGTGGGTGGGGGAGCAGCCTCATAAAAGGAGGTGGGAAGGGAAAAAATGTAATAGGGGGTTTGTGGAGGGAAAATTTGGAAATGGGATAGCATATGAAAAGTAAATAAATAAAATATACAATAAAAAAGTGTACATGTGGTAGTTTCTAGTAGATTTATCTTACAAGAGGCAGCTGTCTACAGCTTTAATTTTCAAGAGTTAGAGACTATCAGAGTCAACCAAAGATATTGTGGTAGAAATGTAAGATCCAGAGAGAGAGAAAGAGAGACAGACAGACAGACAGACAGACACAGAGAGACAGAGACAGACACAGACACAGAGAGACAGAGACATAGAGAGACAGTAACAGAGAGATAGACTGATCTACAGAAAGACATAGAAAGTAGTGCCAATATTAGCATATGAAAAAGTCAGTTAGCAGAAAGATTAGAGCTGAAGCTCTGAGGATTTTGAAAAAGCCCAATGATCAAGTAGAAGGTAGGAGCTATGTAAATGACACACAAGGGCTCAGGACTCTTGTAGGTAGTACTTTTAATAATGTCACATCTATCCCAGTTCTCTAGCCCATCCACCCCTCAGCAGTGCCTTTCTTTTCCAGAATAAACTCTATTTCTTTCACTCTCATGTACCCTCAAATTTTTGCTCCAGGACAAAAGGACCTACAAACACAAGTAATTGTCCATTCAATACACATCCACACTCATAGATGGGCTCAATGGAACCAATCCTGATCCACTTTCAAGCTGTCTGACTCCAGAATTCTTGGACAGTAATATAGAATTACATTTTTAGTAAGTTCTGAAGTTGTTCTTAAACATCTTTTTTCACAATTTTAATAATGTTTAAGAGATTGGTCATTCAAACAAAGTTATAAATCAACCTACTTTTTCAGTACAGTAGTAGGCATACTAGATAGATGGGTTATAGTGAAAGAGAGAAATCTCTGATATAGGTCTCAGATACTGTCTTGTAGAATTCTGAGCTTTTGCATTGGTTCACACTGAGGTTTTTTTATCCATTCTAAAAAATTTATATAATAGTTACAGCAGGTCATAGAAAAGGGTATAGAACAAATAGATGTTGGGCTAAAGATAACCCAACATAACTTGGAAGGTGGATCTGGGCCTTAAGCATTCCAACCTCTAAGCTTCTGTAAGTATAACCTCTGTCTTTGTTAGGGTTTTACTGCTGTGAACAGACACAATGACCAAGGCAACTCTTGTAAAGGACAACATTTTCTGCCTCTACAACCAACTCAACCCACAAAGGCCCTAATTTGTCTTATAACAGAGAGGCCAGTCTTATAAGTCTCACTCAACCTCATCCTTAGGGAGCCTAAAAAGCACTTAATACCTGCATGGCCATTACTTATCCCTGAGATGCCCCTCCCCAACCTTCCACATAGACTAGTTAAAATAAGTGCCACGAAGTGAGACACAGGAGTTTTGCTCCAATACTACTGTTCCCATGAGGTCCTCAGAAGATGTTTGTCATAAGAAAGTGTCTTAGGGAACCCTTAGGAAAGATTTTCTTTATTTCAGATTTGCTAAGGGAAAGGGCTGGTCATGGAGAGGAAAACTGAAGGTTTTGTTTGGGACTGCGAGTATCAAAGCTGTCCAGGATATTGGTTGAGCAGTTCACTCACAGTAGGCTAGGGCTTCACTTCTTTTCCAGTGTAATTGGACAGCTTATCTTTCTACATTCTAAAAATTATCACTGTTTGAAAAATAAATTCTATTGACACTTTATCCATGCTCTATAAGGGCTGAGGTTCTGTGACACTATTCCCAGGGAGACACGAACAAACTTCTATTCACTCTAGACCCATAACTGTCAAAAGAAAAAAAAAAAAAAAAAACAGAAACACCAAAGACTGGCTTAGTAACTCAATGATTTTATAGGGGAACTTACAGAAGCAATGGACAGCTCAAAGTTTGCTACCTCAGAGAAAGCCCACCTCAGTATGACTTATGATTCATAAAATTGTAACCCTGGAACTCTGTGTTCGATTTACAACAGTGTGACAAGTCAGAAAGCCATATTGCTTGAACAGTTTTACTGCTTATATTACCTTAGGAGGAAGGAACTTAATGTACCTGTTAAGATACTTCCTGAGGGACTCTGCGACTTTCTGAACCTCAGTGTTGATTATTTCCATGAGTCCTGACCAGCCTTGCTTTAAATTTTTCTGAGTTGTAATTAGATTCTCATTAATAGAAACAATTAGGATGGAATATTTAAATTGAGAAGAAACTGCTACTTAGAAGCTAGTAAGAACACAAGTCTAAGACCCAAAATCAAATAATTTAGAACTCCTAGACACCAGAAAGAAATGATTCTTTGAAATCATTGGCATTGAAGGAATATTTAAGCAGGTATTCCCTTATGCTCTCACCCAGTTCTTTTTGCAACTTTAAAAATAAGTGTAAGACAAACTGCTTTGTTCAGTTATTGTTCCCAATCCAAAAAGCTATTTACTTAAGTGATCAGCTGAAAGTCTTCTCTGATGTATTTCTAAGACTGTGTATTAGTTAGGGTTCTCTAGAGTCACAGAACTTACGGAGTAAAGGAATTTATTGATGACTTACAGTCTGCAGCCCAATTCCCAACAATGGTTCAGTAGTAGCTGTGAATGGAAGTCCAAGGATCTAGCAGTTACTCAGTCCCACACGGTGAACAGGCGAAGGAGCAAGTGCTAGTCTCCCTTCTTCCAGTGTCCTTATATAGTCTCCAGCAGAAGGTGTAACCCAGATTAAAGGTGTGTGCCATCACACCTTTAATCCTAGATAATCTTGAGCTCGGAGAACTCTCTGTCTTAATCTTCTGGAATCCATAGCCGGTATGCTATCAAGACCTCCATACCAAGGTCCAGAATCAGAGACTTCTATATCCAAGCCTCCAGGTTAGGGTCACTGGTGAGCCTTCCAAATCTGGATTGTAGCTCATTCCAAATATAGTCAAGTTGACAACCAGGAATAGCCACTACAATCCACCCCTTGTCAACTTGACACAAATAATATCTCATCGTTTTTCTGTGTTAAATATCACTGTTTATTCAGTAACCTTTGTAATCATCATGATTCACATTTATTGGATCTAGTTGTGTTTTCTATTACACCTGTGTAACACACTACTTTATTTAAAGCCTTGTGAGACAAGATCTTAAATGTGATATTATTACAGTCAAAGAAATGTACAGTCCCAATCATCAAGGCAATGAGGTTTTACTCACAGGATCTTAACTTAGAATTCTACTCACAAGCTTCCCAGGGGTAACAATTGTGTTAGATTTTGGAAGTAACTTGGTGTGATGCCACATATAATTAATGTGGAGGCCGTAAGATATGGACAGCCTGGTAGAAATAATGAATTCCAGGACAGACAGAGCTATGTGCAAAGACTTTGTCTTAGAAAACAATTAAGTAGCTTATTTGTTCTTTTTGTGTATGTGTATGTTAAGTGACAGCCTCAGTCTAGCTTTTCCGGAAAATTCCTGCTCATTAAAAACTGAGCAGGGATAAAGGTGGGTAGAGAAAATTTCCAAAATTATACTACCTAGAAATTTTACTGTTACCATTTATTTTGCTCCCAAGCTTCTTCACATGTATGTGGATGCATATTTCACTTTCTTCTATGATAGGATTATTTTAGCTGTGTCCTGTACAAGTCCAATAATTTCACATTACAACTTCTTTTTTAATCATAAAATATTTCAGACTTCCTCTGAAATTAATTAAATGCTGTATTTATTTTCCAAATCTTGGTCTACATGTACGTAGATTAATCAACTGAGATTAATCTAAAGTGACTCCTACAATTCAAATATTGTATCAGGAATCATCTCATTGTATGTTTTGGTTTGGTGTCTGTTGCTATAAGAAAATACTCTATCCAAAAGTAACATTGAAGAGGGAAGGATTTATCTGTCTCACACTTCCAAGTCACAGTTTGTCATTGAGGAAAATTAGGTCAGGAATCCCAATATTGACTGGAAGTAGAATACGGAGGGATCACACATCCTGTTAGGCTTGCTTGCTCATGTTCAACATAGACTTCTTATAAAGCCATGACTGCTTATACAGGAATCTGCATTGCCCAGAGTGGCTGGGCCCTACCACAACAATTAAGAATTAAGATTGTCTCCTATGGACATGACTAGATGCCAGAAAATCTGGTTTGGGTCACTCTTTAGTCAAGGCTTTTCTCTCAGATGACTCTAAGTTGTGTAGACAATTAAAACTGACCAAGGCTGCAAATCTCTAAAAAATAGAAAGACCTTTAGCAATGAAGTTTCCTTCAGATATCCAATTAACAGTCTGTCTTATTTCCTCACATATCCACTGATAAAACTAGGAATGTCCTGTAGTTAGTTTTACTATTTCACTTGAATTCAGATGGAGACATGCCACGGATGGGGCCTAGTCGGCCCCCCTCAATCCGTGGGGATCAGGGGTTCGGACAGATGGGCATGGAATCGGCAAAAGTGGGGTGACAAACAGACAGACACAAGAGAGTGTGGATCTGAATGTAATTTGTCAAATCGAGCATCAGACTTTTTATACAGAAGAAAATAGGGAAGTTAGGTGACACACCAGCAAGATAACAAAACAGTAATGCAAACGGAGAAGGACTGGCAGGAACCAACTGGGATAAGATTCAAGGTTAGCAACTGGGATCAAAAACAATTCTACCTAAGGTCAGTTTAAACTTAGAAGCCAGGGGCAAGGGCTTGCCATAGTCCTCCTTCCCCCTAGGCCATTGTAAATACTTGTATCTGGGTGTAGCTCAGCTAGCTATAGTTCTAAGTATCTAGTCTGGTTCCTCCTCAGGCCACAAACTTCCTTATTCCTAGATAGTGGTGAATTCCTGTGTAGGGCAGTGACTTAGCTATACTTTGATAAGGTTGGATCAAGGACTGCCTAGAATCTAACCTAGCTATATGTCAAAAATTCAATCTTTAGAAGTACTTATAATAAAGCAATATTAAGGGAAAGCACACAGATCTATTTACCAACTAAAGCAAGGACACTGGAGAATTCTTTATACAGGATGCCACGATTCCAGGAATCGGTTCCATGAACTTTTTGCCTCAGGACCATGTCTAGACTTTTCAGCCTGTCAGGTAGGTTACTACTGGAGTGGATGTAGCAGAGACACACCTATAAGTGCTTTGCTTGGTTAACACAACTATTACTTTGATCCATTGTGGAGTTTTGGTGGTACCACTTCTGGTGTAAGAATATGGAGACATCTATAAAGCTTAAGGCTGTTGGTTTTTTTCTGGGGCAGTCTCTTGGCTACATTCTAATTTAACCAGAGTTCTCTGCCATTGTGTCCTTCCATGTAGCTTCCATTGCTTCTTTCTTATCCATACTTCCTTTCCTCTGCCTCTGCTTAAGCTGCCAGCTCTTGATTTATCAATAGGCACGTTTATTTCTTATACCAAAAACAACAACAAAAGCTATTGGCATAGTGGGAGAGGTTCCACAGTTAACACATTCTAAGCTCAGTCAGCAGCAGCACTACACCCAGGTCATGTCTTCATTTTGCTTCTTGGCTAGATTGAGGGCAAAGTGACCTTCTGTGACCTCCCCAGTGTTAGTTTCTTTTAATACATAATTATCTCACAAAATCACCTTTTTGGGCCAGTGAGGAAGTGACAAACATTTACATATAGAAATCAGGTAGCAGGCAATAGAAAGGACAATACTAAACATCCTCAGAGCAATTAACAACTGAAAATACAGGTAACCATTCAATACCATATGTATGGGTATAGGTCATCCAAACATTAATTTTTAGGCTCTCTCTTAATTTTTTTTTCCACTTGTGGTTCCCTTGCTGAAATTCTATGGCCTGTTCTATAGCATGTCTTGCCTTGGCTTGCTAATTGTTCTACTCTGAAGCTGTCCTGCAATACTTGTAAGCTGCTTATTTCTAAAAGATGGATGATATTTACATTCTGTTCCACTAATCAAGTGTATTTCATAAATAATGTCTTTACTCCCTAGGGTCTCCAAGTGTCTAGTTTCTTTTATGTCAAATGTATGTCCTGCATTCATTTACTATCACTTGGTATGTACTGGGGGATGGAGAGATGACTCACTAGCTAAAAGAGAACTTATTCTTCTCAGTATCCTGAGCTTGGTTTCCCACGCCCATCTTAAGGTGGCTCACAACTTTATGTGGTTCCAAGGTATATGATGACTTTTTCTGTCATCTTCCAGCACCTGTATTCATATAAATACTCTACCCACCACAAATTTAAAGAATTAAGTTAAATTTAATTTAATGAACTTATTTTTAAATCATTAAAAAGGTATAAAATAGCTATATGCTAAATTATCATATCTTTTATTATATAGACAGTTCTGTACATTATCATCTAGAATGTTTTTAATTTACTTATTTATATATATTTTTTAAATGTAGATATGCTCAATCTGAATTTACACCATTATGGCTAAAGATGGCCTCAGATTACTTTATAGACATAATTCACCATGTGGCTGCTAGATATTTAAATCAGGACCTCTGGAAGAGCAGCCACTGTTCTTAACTTCTGTGCCATCTGACTAGTTCTATGATATATACTTGATAATAAAATTCTCTTAAGTACTTTTGTGTGCCTGGAGATATAACTTGAATAGGAAGGAAGGATAAATGCTTAATTTGTTTTATTTCCTGGTTTTCAATATAGTGGTTGATTTTTCCAAAAAAAAATGAAGGACATTTTTTCCACTATGAACATATTGGCATGGTGCAATGCTTTTTTTTTTTAATTTATTTCATTTTTTTCATAGATAATTTCTTCATTTGCATTTCAAATGCTATCCTAAAAGTCTCCTATACCCTCTCCCTGCCCTGCTCCCTAACCCACACACTCCTGCCTCCTGACCCTGGCATTCCCCTGTAATGGGGCATATAATCTTTGCAAGACCAAGGGCCTCTCTTCCCAGTAATGGCTGACTAGGCCATCTTCTGCTGCATATGCAGAGTTAGAGACATGAGCTCTGGGGGTACTGTTCAAATTGTTGTTCCTCCTATAGGGCTGCAGACCCCTTCAGCTCCTTGGGTACTTGCCCTAGCTCCTCCATTAGGAACTCTGTGTTCCATCCACTAGATGAGTGTGAGCATCCACTTCTGCATTTGCCAGGCACTGGCATATCCTCACAAAAGACAGCTATACAAGGGTCCTATCTGAAAAATCTTACTGGTATATGCAACAGGTGCATTGCTTTCTGCTACATTGCTTTTAAACATCATGTTAGGATTTTTCTATGGACTGGAAACCCTAGAAAGTCAATCTATGGTCAATTTATGACCTGAATGTATGTGCAATCTCATAGTGAACTTTTTATGATGTGATTATTCACTCTGAAATTAATACAAGTACTGAGTTCAGAGACAAGCTTCCCTTCCATTTTCTTCCCAAGACTTCAACTTAGAGCAGCACAACTCTTGCAGAGATAGAGCAAAAGGCTTATTTACCTTTATACTGCTAGTTTTAGTATGAAGTGCTAAACCAGAGATGGCAGCTTCTAGCCTCACAGCAACTCAGACAGACAGATCAGCTGCAGAAACAAAGTACCTTACACTTAGGATGGATAGCAAATGGTTTATGATCTAGTTTCTGATTAGAGACAAAATGGAATAAAAAGGACACTACAATTATTTGGTGAATCTTGGACACTAACACAACCAGGCATCAGGTCTCTATCCCCACAGCCTTAAGGAGCAAAGTGCAGATACAGGCAGAGCACTTCCTACCACGTATGTGCTCCAAGGGGCTTCAAGGGAGTGGGTTCAATGCTTGACTCTGGTGGAGAACATTGGAAGGATTACAAAAATTTCTTGGGGTTGATTTTGAGAAGATTTGGGGGGCAATGATCATTTTTGGTGACTAATATTTTTATGTTTTTAATTGCTTTTTTTGGATAGGTTATCAGAAGAAATGATGGGTTTCATGATGGCATTATTATACATACATATAACTATACCTTGTTCTTATTGGTTCTTCCCCCTCCCTCTGCTAATTTCCTCTGACCTTCTTCCCTCTTTCTTTTCTTCCCAATAGTCACTACTTCTCTTTTCTGGATGTACATATTCCATCACCCTGTTCCTCAATCTTATGATTTCATCCTTCCTCTAGTGTTCTCCTTTTAGTTTCATGACATAAACACATGCACACTTATATTCACACTCATACATATACTCTCTTTTTCTCTTTCTAACACATATATGTATATAGTCATGTTCATGTATAGGTATATAGACATATATACAGATATTCACACATATACATATACATATTATTTTAAATCTATTTTCCATGTATGAGAGAAAATTTCACGTTTACTTTTCAACTTCATGTCATGTGATTCCTGCAGCTACATCTATATTTTTATCTGAAAATGTCATTATTGGAACTGTCCTTATGGTTCATAAAATTTCATTTAGTATCAAATCTGTTTTTATCAACTCAATTTTTGATAGATGGACAGCTAAGCAGGTTCCATTGCCTGGCTATTGAAAATAGAGTGGCAATGAACATTGCCTTAACATGTTTTCTATTGTTATGCTAAGATACCATGACCAAGGCAACTAAGAAGAAAGGACTCAATGGGGGCTTACCATTTTAGGAGGTGAGTGTAAGATTACCTTGGCAGAAAGCATCACAGTGAGCACAGAAGTGCTTCTCTGGAGCAATAGTTCAGAGATTACATCTAATTAACAGCCACAATGAAGAGATTGAAAGCTAACTAGAACTGGTTTCTGAAACCTCAAAAACCACACACAGTGACACACTTCCTCCAATATGGCCATCCTCTTAATCTCTCCCAAATAGTTCTACAAACTTGTGACCAAGTGTTCAAATATATGAGCCCTAGGGAGATACTCTCATTATCACAACCAGAAACATGGATCAAGTAAATATCTATTGGTTATTCTAACTTAAAATCTTTCAGTTATATACATAAGAGTGTGTATGAATAACTAGGTCCTTAGGAACTTGTAATTTTAGTTTGTTGAAAGACCTCTGCACTGATTTCAGCTTCTAAGTTTATATGTTCACCAGCATAAGATAGAAATCTGGTTAAGATCTCTGTCTCTCTCTGTGTCTCTGTCTCTCTCTCTCTCTCTCTCTCTCTCTCTCTCTCTCTGTGTGTGTGTGTGTGTGTGTGTGTGTGTATTTCTTTCTCCTAGTTTAATTTCTGAGAAAAAAAAAGGAACATAAGGGAGAAAAGAGCTTATTTCTATTTAAACTCCAAGGTTAAATCCATTATAGTGTCAAAGTTCTTACAAGAACTTCAAGTAGTCTCAACACATTCATAGTATCACAAAGAGGTGGGGTGGGGGCAGTATTCACTTGATTACTTAATAGTGCTCAATTTAATTTCTCCATTCTTTATAGGATAGGACCACCTACCTACTGTTATGATACTCACACCACACTGAATTTGCCACATTAATTAATTTAATTGCAGCAATCTACACAGAAATGCCCCAGGCCAACCTACTATAAACAGTCCCAGTCTGATGGTACTGGAGTTTTGGGGAAACCTTTTCAAGGTTTCCAGATGGGTGGCTGTAGGGATATCCTCTTGGAGTTCTTAATCTCATTAATGAAAGAGTTTAAAAATTTAAACTCTGATTTAGTTCTCCTGGTGATTGTAAGCCAAAACATTCTGTGAAGCTGAGCATGAAATCTCATTGTTTTGAATTAGGATGATGATGAAGCTGCAAACATTAAAATGCCTTGGGAACCAGGCCCCTTATGATCTACCAGGAAGAGTATATTGGATGTGAAGCCAGAGCCCAGGAAATCTACAAAGCCTATATTTAGGGGCTCAGCACAAGCTTGATAAATAATCAGACCTGGGGGCTAGACAAATGGCTCAGTAATTATGAGTACTTTCTATTCATTTAGAGGTGACCACATGGCATCCAGGCAAGAAAAATTAGACAAAAATTGTTAGGAAACAGCATTAGAAAAGAAATAGAAGAAAAAGCAACATTACATTTTTCAGAACAATAGGGAAAGGCAGAGAGTCTAAGATTCTCAGGACTATTACCTTATGTCTAGTGGCCATTACCTACAAGGCTGAGAGGTATTAACTTCAAATCCCATGATCCTTCAGGAGGGAAACCTTTTCTGTCACCTGTTTCCTAACCACTGATGATAGAGAATCCCCAGGGATGTTGGGATGGGTGAGGGATTTTCATTTAACTCTCCAGTACAAAGATGAGGGTTCTCATCCCAAGAAAGATGCTAATAGCTCTTCTGTAAAGTCCCACCCAGTGGTAAATTTCACTTGAAATACTTTGTCCTGTAAATTCAAATTAACTTATCTGGCCTACTGCTGAATTTTAAAATTAATTATGAGTTGTATGGTTATGTAGGATATCATGTCATAATTAAACTGATATATGATGTACAAAAGGTTCAATTAAAAGTAGTATATTCTAGTCTTCTTTTAATGTTTTTATTAACACAGCGATATTTATTTGGAAGAGTGTGTTGTTTTAATAATGTGTATTATACACATATGTACATAGGACAGGTAGGTGTACATTCCTGCATATGCATATACATTTAGAGGCCAGAGGACAATGTTCTTTGTCTTCCTTTTATATTTTGAGACAAGTTCACTGTGATCCTGGATCTCTAGAACTGTGAGAATGTATGCCTCAAAGAGGCTTTTCTCTTCTTCTGTAGCTTTGGGATTACAGAGACACACTGTCATACCAAGCTTTATAGAGGGACTAGGGATTGACCTCTAGCTCTTCTGCTATTCAGAAAACCTTACCTATCATTCTGACCCAATAATAATAATAATAATAATAATAATAATAATAATAATAATATACAAACCTCAGCAATTCTGTCATGGAAAGCAGAGTGACTAGATCCTCATGGTCTCCCCTCCTATTTCCATAAGAAGCTCATGCTGAGCCCTTATTCCAGGGCCCTTGTGGTATTTATTACCTGGTACTGTCCAGGAGCAGCTGCTTCTGAGCCTTCTAATACCACATCTATGGTATTCTAAACCTCTTTATGGCCTCTGTACTGTTAGAGTGCTAGCCTGAAGTGAGTCACACCAGGGGGAAAACAAAAGACTATGGGTACTGGAGTTTGAAAATAAAAACCAGATTTTAAAAGAGATTTTTCTGGGAAGTGACTAATGATTTTGTTTTTGATGGGACCAAGAGATGATTGGAAGTTGAACCTGAAGAACTGAGCATGATTCAATATCAGGATGAGTAAGTCACAGGAACCTCAATTCATCTCTGACGAATGAAGAAACCTGCATTGCAGGGTTGCTGTGGCCCTGCTGAAATTCAACTACTTCTGAGAGATGTGACATAAAAAGAGAACTTGCTATCACCCTGGACAGGTCAATGATTAAGAATGGCCAGTATTAGGGATTTGAATTATGATGAGTGAACTTGGAGTGGCCATTTATTTTGTTGAGTCTTTTACCTCAACTGAGATATGAGGACAATCACAGTGCTTTGCTTGTAAGTTGCTGAGTATGTTAGATGAGGTAATATGTGAGTCAGTTAAAATAGTGACTATTGTGAAGTAAGCAATATATAAACGTTAGCATGGTGGTAGGAATGTTGCTGGTGGAATGCTTGACTAAAAGCCACCAAGCAAAAAAAGGTCTGAGCTCCAAAACTGCATAAATCAGGTGCAGTTACATATGCCTGTAATCCTTACATTTAGAGTAGAAGCAGAAATGATTAGAAGTTCAAGGTTATCTCTGATTACCTGAGCTGAGTCTAGCCTGAGCTATATGAGACCCTGCCTCAAAAACTGATAATACATGTTCATTAATATAAATCTTCAATGCCTATTTATATATTAGTCTTTTGACTCTATCTGTAGAGAATGTTAGGAATTTAACTTTGGTTATCTTCCATGTAAATTTACTTTCAGCTTCTCCTAATTGCTGCCTGCATTTTCCCTAACATGAGTCATACTGACATTAATATAAACTTCCCTCACATCAAGGACAGCTACAATGGTCATTTTACTGCCACCACTTCTCTCTTTTACCTGGGGTATTTGCATCCCATACACAGTGAACAGGTTTTGCTTGGTCCTCAGTATATGTGAGGTCCTTTCCTGACTTTTGAATGGAAAGTGATATAGGATGTTGATAAAAGCCCAAGTCTAGAACACTCTGCCAAGGGCATAATGAATAGAGCTGAAATCCTGTCTCCTTCTAATGCCTTTATATTTAATATAATCAAAAGAAGAGGAGGGGCAGGAGGAAGAGGATGGAGAAGAAGAAGAAGAAGAAGAAGGAGAAGGAGAAGAAGAAGAAGAAGAAGAAGAAGAAGAAGAAGAAGAAGAAGAAGAAGAAGGAGGAGGAGGAGGAGGAGGAGGAGGAGGAGGAGGAAGAGGTAGATGAGGAGGAGGAGGAGGAGGAAGAAGAAGAAATGGTTAAAGATTTAATGGAAGCTTTTCCCCAGCATAGAAACATGAAGAGTAAAAAGACAGAACTTATTCACATTTTTACCTGCCTCTCTAGAGATACTGATCTGACTCAAAGGACTGAGTCTGTGAATAAAACAGCATTGGAACATGGATGAGTAATTGAACCACCCATCTCCCTGGAAAGTGAAGCTTGGCAGCCTCTGCCTCAAAACATTTGCAATGGAAAGCCAGGCTTACTCAGGTACCAACAGAGAAAGAAACACACACACACACACACACACACACACACACACACACAGAGAGAGAGAGAGAGAGAGAGAGAGAGAGAGAGAGAGAGAGAGAGAGAGAGAGAAAGCAGGTCTGAAAATTGCTTTACATGTTTAAAAATTTATATTCCATCCTCTTGGACATCGTCAGCTTTGGAGACTTGAGGGCAAGTATCCCTAACACAGAGTGGGTTAATAGTAGCCAATGGGCAGACTATCTAAAAGAGCAGGAATCTTTCCCCTCAGAAACTCTTCCTCTGCCATCAAAAAATAAGACTTTGGGTTCTCTTCAGGCCATCTACTTTCCTATTCTTTTAAAATTTAAACATGATGAAAATAATAATAAAAATGACTTCTCTAATCACTAAGCCCTGAGGGTAAATGAAGTGTGTGTCATCAGGCTGGGGTGGTGGACTTTAAGAAAACATGTGTGAGAACCTGAAGTTGAACCCCCAGAACCCAGCTATACTTGGCTTTCATAGATAGTATATGTTTGCAATTCCTCTTCTCTTACCTGAGATGGGAAGGTAAACAGATAAGTCCAAATAGCTCACAGGAAAACTAAGCTGCTGTACACAGTAGCAAACAGTAAAAGGTTGTATCAAAAAAGGTAATAAGTAAGAAATGACATCTGAATTTGTCCTCTGAATTCTACATACCAGTATCTCATGAAGAAGTTCACACTTACATATATCAGTGTTTGCATAAACACATACACACACACACAAACACACACATATAGCCATATATACATCATAAATACAGAGAAATAAAAATTATTAAGTTAAAATTTGATACTGAAGAAGAGACGTAGTAAACAATAGATTGGAGCAATAGTCAGAGTCCATGCTCACACCAACAATGTCAAGATGTAACTGAGGTGCTTGCCAAAGACTACATTTTCTAGCTTTCCTTGCCTTTGAGAAGAGTTTTACACTTTCTAAGTAGATTGTGGATGAAGGCAGTATGTGCCCCTTCCATCCTCCTAGTAATGTGGTGAATTACTAGGCACATGCTCGTCTACACTCTGTCCCCACCTGTCAGGACGGTAGTGCCACATTGCATAACGAAATGGTAAAGCCATGTGAGGCAAGCTTCTTGGGAAATTTGGAAGAGAATGGCCTTCAAATGGAATGGACTAGGAAGGTATATCAGGAGGTGGCCGCACAGCAATTATATCCCTCTCCAAAGGACATATCCTCACCTGCAATAGTGTTGCCCCTGTTATAGCTGTGAAGAGTGAGAACTAGTGTCAAGAATTCTTAGACTGGGACTTGAGGCGATGTTTCAGTAAAATGCTTCCTTTACTAAGACAAGGATTTTTTTTTTGATCCCTAGAACCTATGTCAAAAGTCAGATATTATGGTGCACATTTGTATTCTCAACACTATTGAGACTGAGGCAGATTGCTGTGGTGTAATGGGCTGTAAGTGTACTTAGTAAGTTCCAAATAAGATGGGCCAATGAGAGATTCTATCTCAAATGAAGTAAACAGCATTCCTGAGGATGACACCCAAGGTAGCCCTGCAGTGTCCACATGAATGTACACACAAGGACCAGCACACAAAAGGATGATGTACCATGCCCCCCCCCCCAAAAAAATAGGACAAAATATCTTCATGTTATACACATTCCAGTTAAGTAAGTCATGCAATGTCATGAAATAGAATAAAGAACAGAAATTCCTTGTTGCAAATGGGACTTGTTTTATAATAAATCTTCTATTCCATATTTGTTTGAGAGTGATATATTCTTCTAAAATTTTATTTGATTTTCACTGAACATGAAAACTACATCAAAAATAGCAAGATGGCTTAAGGGGTGAAAGAGCCTGCAACCATGTCAGATGAACTCAGTTTGACACCCACTGTGACCCAACATATGAAATGTTCTGACTGTGGACTTGGCACAGCTCTACCTCCTTCTAAGTGGTCCCACACCCCACCTTCTAACACCTCCTGCTTATCCTTCACAGGAAAATTTCACATAAACCATCCACTTTTTTGCTCAAACCTTAAGACTGGGAAGCCCTAGCCAAAGCACCATGTGCATCCCAATTTAGGACACCTAGGGAAGAAAGTACCTTGGTTGCCTGTCCCTCTGAGAGATTTGGCAGCCTTGGGATACTCCAGGAATGCATTGGCTAGCATGTCAGCTACTTTTCCAACATATCTAGTATCAAGATAGACCACTATCCACTCCCACTAGTCAAGCCTCCACTCCTACCCTAGACATCCAATATAAGCCAGCTTTACAAGTTTCCACAAAAAGGTCAGCTCCACAGGGGGAGGAGGCATGGGGGAATGGTTGGGAGAGAGCATAAGGATTTGGGGGTTCAAAGGCTGGTTTTGATTTTCAAGCTCTTCAGAATTACTCTAGAGAGATTTTCCCAGTTATTCATTTTATTATTTAATCACTTCAAGCAAATACCTGTTAAGAAGCAAGAGCAACCTGGCTCTAAAAACGTTCATTTTGAATCAAAAAGTGTCCATCATGGCAAGGGCAGTAGTTAGTGTAGCAACCAGGCATCTCCACTATCTTCCCAGGAACCAAATGACAACAGGAAGCATGATTAGTGTTAAGATATAACACATTTCCCATGCAGGCATTTTCCCCAATGTGCATGCACTCCATCCTCTTCCAAAAGGCAAGTCCACTTTGTTCCCCTTTTCCATCCACCCTTTCACAGAGGTAGTCTCTCTATACCCCCCCACACACACATCAGATGTGCTGCATGGTGTGACTTAATGGCTTCCATCACTCAGATCATAACAGTCCGTGTTTCTCCATTTGCAATCACTTGTGGATATCTCAAATGAGGAACTCTCAAGATCAAATAGACATATGCCCTGTTTACAGGGCATTGCCTTATTGCAACAGGAATGTGCTCACTGCCTGTTGCTGTAGTTTATTAATGTTACACAAATCTAAATATGCCCTAAACAGCTCTGTGGCTGGGCCACTCCCCAAACTCTACATGGATAACTCCTCCTTTCCAATACTCTATACTTATTACATACTAAAATTGATATTTTATATTTGCTGCTCTGGAACTAATTTGGGGGAGTGGTTCCCTGGGGCTGCTCTTCCCCAGCTCTTACATGGTTGGTATGCTCTCTCCTCTGTACCTCTCAGACCTGGACCTTAATCTATTTCTAGATTGGCAGTTCTCAATCCTAATTCTTCTCTCACTCCCCTTGTTGATAAATTCTAAACTCCTGCCTCTGTCTCTCTGCCCAGCCATTGGCTACTGGCAACTTTATTTACCAGTCAGAACCAACTGGTGGCAGAGACCCTCACTGTCTTACATGTGGATTCTTGTGCAATTTTGGGAACACAAGTAACAATACAAGCATTAAATCAAATCCACAACATTCCCCCCTTTTGACCATTAAAAAGCTCTTTTCTCTCAGATATAAAGTGATCATAGTTATAACAGTTAAAGAAACTATCAGGTATAATATACACAATATACACTAGTAATATTTAATCTATCAATATTGCCAATTTAGGTACATTACTCTAACATCTATCCTAATATAAAGAATTTACAGATCTACACATGAATTATGTTTTGATTTTAATTTGCATTACCATCTGAAATCTACAACAACTACCATCCATTGACTGGACTCTGGTTGTGAAAGAATAGAGAGCCAGCTGAGCAGCAAAGCAGCAAGAATCCTTGACTTTCTTTCCTTTCACTTCTTGGCTGTGTGTGTATGTCTTTGAGTTCCTCCATTGACTTTGTCTCAATAATGGACTGTATCCTGCAATTGTATGATCAATTACCTTTTCTCCATTAAGATGAGATTTTTTTCTTTCTTTTTTCTACATGTTTAATCACAGGAACAAAGACAGCAAGGAAGACAAGGAAAGGGACACAGCAGATCAATTGGTCCAGGGAAGATGATGAAGTAGAAGACAGCACAAAAAGTACAACACAGCTATGAGCTTCAAGAGCAAGATCCTGGTGGTGCCTCTGTCCCTTTTTATATAACCTCAGTGTTGGATTTAAAGTTTACTGCTAGATTAATAAAATATAGTTCACCTCCAGGCACAGGGGAAGGCCTTTTTTATGCTAATAGAAAATGACTCAAGGAATAAAGATCCATGTTTGTTTCTCTGGTTTAATGTTATGGGTGGGTAGATGTTCAGAAGCTCTAGTTTATTAATGCTGCAAGTGTTCTTTGTCTGTATTATCCCAAATTCATCTGCTGGACACCCCAGCATGTTGGTTGCAGGGAGTAAGACCTGTGAGATATGATGAATGCAGTAGGTGAGACCTTCTCTTCTCTCCCCTCTTCTTTGCACCTCCTCTCCCCTCACATTCTCTTTTCTTCCCTCTCATTCTTCTCTTTTCTCTCCTCTCCTCCTCTCCCGCCTCCTCTCCACTCTTCCCCTCCCCTCCTTCCCTCATTTCCTTCCCTCTTTTCCCCAATCATCTCTCTTATTCTTCTCTTCCACCCTTCTTCTGTCTTCCTACTCTGTCCATACCTCCTCCTTGGCTCTGGGCTCCCTGTTGGAACTAAAAAGGGGGCCAGGGGAAGGAGGGGGAAGGGAGGATAGCCCACGTCCCACCAGAGTTCCACCTATGCTCTTGACAGGTGGATGCAGGCAGGCTGCCAGATGCTTTCCACTCAGCCCCAGGTGGGCATCCAAGCCTCTGACCCACTGGATGTGAGGTGGAAAAGGGGCAGCCCCCCAAAACCAAAAGGGGCCCCAGGGTACACACTATAGCCCAGATTATGAGAGAGAGGAATGAGGAAAGAGAGATTCCCACACATACGATAGTGAGCGCAGCCTTGATGAGCAGAGACTGTCTATGGTTTTAGAGCTTTATTGTAGAAAAGCAAGGGGAAAGAGAGGAGGTAGAAGGAGAGAGAGAGGAAAGGCTAGAGAGAAAGAGAGAGTAAGGGAGAGAGAGAGGAGAGGAGAGAAAGATCAAGAGAACAAAGGAGTGAGAGAGAAAGGAGGGGCCAAACAGCCCCTTTTAAAGTGAGCTGATATCTTTTCTGTTACTAGGTAACTGGGGAGGGGTCTAGCCTGAAGGTAGAAGCTTGGGACATTGCCTACATGACTTCTAGCCATGCTTCTCTTGTAGGGGGTGGTGACTTAGGCAGGAGTCAGAGTTCCAGGAGACTCCTTCCATCCCATGTAGGTAAATTATCTCCACCGGTCCTGGGGTTCAATATCTCAGCTCACCTGGAGACCAGCCTGACTGCACATAGCCCAATGCCCCACACTCCCTCACACCCCTAAGCTCCTGAAAGGTCTGGGAGCCTCCCACCTCTGAAGATTCTGTAAGATTGGAAAATGAATCCCCTCAGACTCTGCGAATGAAGGCCTTGACAGGGTTTGATTTTTAATTAGGTGGAGCCAATGAGGTGAAGACAATTCTTACCTATTCCAATAAACCCCCTCAAAGGTATTCCCTTCAGCAACTGACCTAGGTTAGGTAACTGCTAGAAAGCCACTGTCTAAATCAGTGCCATGCCCAATTACAAAGAAACACTTCATTGCAATGGGTCCTAGCCCAGCTCTCAGGAGGCAGATTGAACACTGACTTTTTGTAAACACAAGTTGATAATGCTGATATTTCAATTAGCTTCATTTTATTTGAGGGAATTTTTACATTTCTTTGGTCACATAGTTACATTCTCAGTTGATATACTGCCATTCCACTGGCACTTCAGAGTCACTCACTGGCTTCAATTCTTTCTACACTGGCAGAATCATCTATTCTGCAGCATTCAGGCCACATAGAAGCCATGATAGCTTGCTAGGAGTGCAATCCAACACAGTACTGCACATTTACAATGCTGGCTTTTAATGTTAAAAGGTAGAGCATATCTGGTGACAGGATGCTTTCTCCTGACCCCTTACTTACCCAGGAGCCCCAAGAGTTCTGTATTTACTGCCTCCAGGTTGTTTTTTTCTCTTTTCAAAACTACTTTTCAAAACCTCTTGTTACAAGGTTGCACATGGTTCCCTAGGCCTCTGGGACAAACCAACTCTCTGCTTATATGTTCACATGGAGCTGTGGGCAAGAGCAGTCCCTGCACCTGTCTGTAGGATCCAGGGAAAGGTGACTGACACAGCAGGGCCTTATCTAAGAATAGAACACAGGAGTTTCCACCACTGCAGCCTCAGCTTAGACTTTCCATCCAGTCCGGAGGAAGATGATCCAGAAATGAACATGTGATTCAACATCTTGTTCGCCATCAGAACTGCCCTACCGAGGCTGGGTAACTAGGTCTGACTTCAGCCTCTATACTCATGCCCTTTCTGTAAGGAGGTATTTCTGTGGTCAATCAAAGGAATCCTTTCACCTCCAAATCAAAACAACTCAGGCCCCAATCAGAGGCCAACTTGGAATCTTTAAACAATGCAAGTATTTTGATATCATTCTTCCTAGAGGTAAAAATGAAACAAATGACATTTACCACTATGTTACTGCAGCATTGAGATGAAAACTAAATTATTCATGAGCGCAAAAATAACATGATGGTGTTAATGCTTTAATCGTAGGCAATATGCTTCCTATTGAATTGATGAAACATCTGTGGATGCCTTAAATTTCAAGATTACTTGGTGAGAGAGGGAAGCTAGTGCAACCAAATGTTTTTTCCTTAGGGAAAAGGCATATAATCTGTGTGCTCCAAAGCCCCAGGGGCTTTGCCCAACAGTGGTAGTGAGTGAGCCCAGCAGTTTGCTTTTGCTTTCTTGGCTGCCTACTAGTCTCCCTAGGTTTTCCTAAGTACCAATGTTCAAATGCCATCCCGGAAATTTCTGTTGCTTATATCCTCTCTTCTCTCCATCCTCTGAAAGTCTCTACAATCCTTTTCTTCCTCGCAGTCTCCCTCCCTTCTTCCCTATTTTCTTCCTCTATTTCTCAGTCTCCCTCTTCTTTGTGTTATTCTCAAGTCAGGAGCATGGAAAGGTGCATAATGTAATATCACAGCATGTATTAGCTTAGGTTATAAAAGCTGAATATATGGGAAATCCAAGAAAAGTAATTTTGATCTTTTCATTGTTCTCTTAAAAGCAGGTAAAATAACTGGCTAAAGAAAAGAAGGGTAGCAGTCTTAATTCTTAAGTGACCTCAAGCTGTATTGTTAACTCTGATTGTGAGACCCAGCAAATGTTCCAGTCTTTTAACATGTCATATGTCACTGCCTTGTGATTTTCAGCAGCGTCTCAATTCTAATGTCAAGGGAACACAGAGAACATCAACCTTGCTATTGGAGCCAGAAGCTAGCAGCCAGGACACTTCCAACATACAGCTTACTCTTTCCATGCAGTCCTGTTCTAAATGTGAAAGTAAAATAAAATATGCAAACTTGGAAATCACACGCTATGGAAGATTTCATTTGCATCATGAAATACTTACTTTTTGAAGAAATTCCTTAAAATAACAACTAATCCTTATGCTTTGAGGGTGCATCCTTCCAAGGTTTTATTTATTTGTGAAACTAAAAACAAGGAAAGTACAGAATCTGAAAATTAAATAAACAGATTAAAACAGTAAATATTTAAGTAGGTAAATATCAGTACAGTGAAAATAAAAGCAGGTGTCTGCAAGGACACAACGAAAAGAAATTATAGGTGCAGAAAAGAAAACCAAGCACATCCTACTTGAAATTACATATGGTAAAAATCAAGTACATATGGAAAACTGGTTAAATCTTAAAATGATAAAAGTCAATAAAAACCACAAAAAAAGTGAGCAATCTGGAAGGGGAATTAAAATTAATGTACTTAGAAAATATAGGAAAGTATTTAAGTCTGCTGAGAATAAAACAAATACAAAGTAAAAACCAAGAAAACATATACATGTTTATCTTTAG
The DNA here is from genome assembly GCA_902729485.2 of Mus minutoides. Lineage (NCBI taxonomy): Eukaryota > Metazoa > Chordata > Mammalia > Rodentia > Muridae > Mus > Mus minutoides. The sequence continues at coordinate 259,679 of LR750730.1, read as the reverse complement.
TGTTGGAAACTGTGAATCTTATATGACTAAATATGTAATTTTAAATTCCTCACTTTTTAAATATAAAAACTACCTCATTCAAGAAAAAAACTACTACAGTGAAGTTTCTCTGTGGAGAAAAGGACCTGTCTCTTCTGAGAACAATGGGAAAATGCAAGATTTTAATTGTAGGGAGTAGGGCAGGGGCCTGTGGCTACAGTGCTAGTAAGAGCAAATATCAAGGCATCAGGAACTCTTGCCAAAGTCACTGCAAGAATTCTAGCTGAAGAGAAGCTAGAGATGTCAAATAGCCACAGTAGAGGCTTCTCAAATAACTGTTCCACCAGTGACTTTGCTAAACCTGACTAGACAGGTCTTTGGCAAGCCTACTTGAGACAGGAGCATAACTGAAACTTAGTCAAGGTTAGTCTATATCTAAGCATATATGCAGGTCTATGCTGAACAAATATATGTACAGCACATATGTAAAATTACACTGTACATATACCTATATGGAATAAATAAAGTAATAAATATATAATAAATATATGTCAAACACATATATCCAAAGCATACATACAGGTCTATATAATAACTCTATAATATGCACATACATGCTCAGCATATATCCATGTATATGTAACAACACTATTCTGCATACATATATCTACATCATGCATGCAGATCTATAAAATAACTCTGTGCTCTACCCATATATTCAAACATACACCCAGACCTACTGTTAGTTACTTTTCTTATTGATATAATCAAATGCCTGAGAATAACAATGTAAGAAAGTAAGGGTGTATTTTGACTGAAAATTCAAGGGTACAGTGCATCACACCTACAGTCGGTGAGGGGATCCCTGTAGATGTCATACAGGGAAGTGAACGATGCAAAGTGATAAGAATGAAAATCTGGTGCAGACTAGCTTTTTAAAGCTTGATTAGACTTCGAAGATTATAATAACAGGCAGCTTATCCTCAATAAATTTAAGCACAGAACAATTTGGAAAAAAAAAAATCCTGGTGTAATAGAATTCCAGGTTCACAAAAAAGCACTGAAACATAACTGTAACTTGGACAGTTTTAAGTATATGCTCTTTGGCTCTTCCTTCCTCTTTGTCAAGTGTGCTATGTTAAATTAAATCACATGATGTTACACTTCCTACAACCCCCATGAAGGTTTAAAAAGTTAGGAATTTCCTTTGTTTGAGGGGACATTGTCTAGGGAAGATCCCTAATGAAACTCTTCTGCCTTAAACCATCAGCATTCTTCTGGTGGCAACTGTTTCTTTCTGCTTCTTTAGTCTCACTTTTTAAAAAAAAGTATGCTTATGAAGGACAGAAATATATGCTCCTTAGTGCTGTGCAGACAAAGGCAGAAGAGGGTCACATCCCCTGGAAAGGAGTTGTAGAAGGTTGGGATACATCTTTAACCATGCTGGGCCTTTTAAACTTTGTCCTGTCTTGGATAATGTTTCTACCAGATGCTGATACATTCACTTGTAATAAAGGACTGCAGATCTAACTCAGGCCTCCTACAAGATCATCAAGTATTCATAACTGCTGAGCCAAATCTACAGTCTTTAATAATGTTTCTCTATGGTTCCTAAGAGGAAGACTTTTCTAGATTTGTATTATTTTTTTGTCTGCTGTCTGATATTTTCTCCCATGTCTCAAGGACATTTTTTAAACAAACCTCATTACCAAAAGATAATGATATGTAAGCTTTCCTTTCCCAGAACAACTGTACTTCATCATACTTAACAATGAGACCTATTCTGCTTTCAACTCCCATAAATTCAATGCTTAAGGATTCCACATATGAATGAGATTGTTGCATGACTGTCTTCTTAGGAAATCTAATTACTTTTCCAAGGCTAGAACAGGTATATGGAAAATTAGATGATAATAGAAACAAAATTCCAAGAGAACTAAAATGTTGAACATCACCAAGGAAAATCTGTTTTTAAACTCCTGGACTAAAATTTGACCTTAAAAAACCTCGCCCATCTACCAAATCCCTGATCATACTGTTCTAACTGAAAGGTTTCTGGCTTAGTGCTCAGAAAGGGCACAGAGATGAATGTTCTTTGAGACAAGAAAGTGATAAGAAGAGTTCTCAATACCACATGCATGTAGACACAGCACAGCAGAGTATAGCCTCAAAAGAAAGTTCAGGCCCACCTGGAAGAGAATCAGTTCCCTGTACAGATCTCAGATCTCTTGTTGAGTTTTAGGCCAATGAGAGTCCCTGTTTCTAGGGAGGTGGGAACAATTGTTTTCTTCCATTCTCCCCACCCCCAACACGCATACATACAGGTGCAAATTAAAAGAAAAATCTTGTCACCTCCCTTAGAAAGAAATTGAATGAATGATGGTGAGTACTATGTAGTTGCTGCACAGGACTAGACTTGTGTGATCCCTGAGCCTGGCAGAGCCTAGCTACTGAGGGCAGTAAGTTGTGTTGACTGCACAGGGGTTCAACCTCCAGCCCAAGTGAAGTGGAGATTAAGACCAGCTCCCTCAAGGGTAGAAGAGCAATAAAATATCAGTATTCAAGCTGGCAGGATGGCTCAGTGGGTAAAAGTACTTGCCAAGCCTGACAACATGAGCTCAGTCCCTGGAAATTTCAAGGATAAAGAGAAAACCAACTCTCAAAGAGTTGTCTTTTGACCTCTACAGACAGGCTGTGGTGAATATTCACCACACACACACACACACACACACACACTATATATATATATATATATATATATATATATATATATATATATATATATATACTTATATACATATACATACTCACACATAGATGATAGATAGATAGATAGATAGATAGATAGATAGATAGATAGATAGATATGGCATGTAATTTTTGGTATCTTGCTTTAAGCTTTGGGTGAACCAAATTACCAGCCTCTTCCAGGTTTTCATCCACAGATGAAAGATTTACACATATATTAGCTTATTTTTATATGTTTTAGTTCAATCGTGGGGTTCTTCTAAGTCTTCCTCTACCACACTCTTCACTCCCAGCTCAGTACTTTAAATCTGCCCTCAACTTTAGTTTCTCAATTACCTTTAGTCCCAGCTCAACATGCTAGATCATCTTCAACTTTTGTTATGTTTCTAAACTGCTGCCTGCTACCCCAGACCCAGTCAGGGTAGTAGCCAATGGCCACTCCACCCTAGGTCTAGCATGGCTGGTGGCCTTTTCTTCCTACAAGGCATGGTGAATTATTCTCCTCTGGTGTGTCTGCTAGTCTGAAAGTGGGAAAACTGGAAATCTCAGCTATTTTGTCCAGCTCATTGGCTGCTATAATCTTGATTGTTCATTGAAGAACCAATTGGGGAACAGAACCTCAATATTCACATGGAGATTCCCAATTAAGGCATTGAAAGTACACTCTACATATCATTTTTTCTGTCCAATTGATAGGACATAAATTAAACAAAACCATAAAAATCATGTATATTGCAAAGTATGATATGCAATTAACATCAAGTATGACATATGTGTCAATTAGATAAAGTTCTATAGCATCATTCCTTACTTAAAGAGTTACAATCCTATCTCTGAATCAGTTTAGATTTTCACCTGTAATACCACCTGAAAACCCTGTTGTGATGGTTTATATATTCTTGGACCGGGGAGTGGCACCATTTGGAGGTGTGGCCTTGTTGGAATAGGTGTGTTACTGTGGGTGTGAGCTTAAGACTCTCACCCTACTTGCCTGGAAATCAGTCTTCCCCTAGCAGCCTTTGGATGAAGACAGAGAACTCTCAGCTCTGCCTGAGCCATGCCTGCATGGATGCCATGCTCCTGCCTTGATGATAATGAACTAAATCTCTGAATCTGTAAGCCAGCCCCAATTAAATGTTGTTTTTTATAAGACTTGCCTTGGTCATGGTGTCTGTTCACAGCAGTAAAACCCTAAGATACCTGTCTTCCATTCTATAACTTCTCTCTTAATGTTAAACAACTTGAGTTTGATTATGAGACTATACTTAGTCTTCAATCTGTCAGAAATCTGAAAATGAATTAAATATTGTCAGAGTATATAGGAAGCACCAAATATAGCTTCCAAAACTTAAACAATTATAGACACAGCTGACTATCTGGACAGCCCCTAATTTCTCATAATTTTGGAGCATCTATCTTTATACCTCTGGCACAGAACCATCTGGAAGACCTTTCATAAACTAGGGAATATGAAAGAACAGCTTACCCTGTCTTGGCAGAGCTAGTATTCAACTATTTGTTTGTCCCTTTTTGACAGTATAATGTCTGAAGATGATATTAGCAATTTTTGTCTAGTGCCTACCTTTCCATAATAAAAAATCTCACCTGAAAATAAAGATGTTCAATTCTTCTCTGAAAGGGAATGGGGAAGCTTTCAGGAGTAGGCATGTGTTGTGTTCAAAAGATCCTTAATAATGAAATGACATTAAATGCCACGTTCTGTGGATTTCTGGTGTTTTTGAAGAATATTTAAATAAAGTATCTCTAGACTGTTAAACCTTACCTACTCTTACTATTTGAGCAAGATGAAAACATTTTACTATAATTATAGCAGAATCTAACAAAACTATGAGTCTGTGATCTCATCCTTAACTTGTATTACTTAATCATCTTAGTTTGTAAAGCAGCTTTTAGAAAGATTTGGTCTAACTTAAACTCTTATTCTTAGATGAGTTGTATAGGCACAATGCCTATATGAGAGTAAAAATATTAATCTCAAATTTTTTATCAGTGTAGAAATGTATACCAATGAAGCTGGGCATGGTGGCGCACATCTTTAATCCCAGCACTTGGGAAGGAGAGGCAGGCGGATTTCTGAGTTCAAGGCCAGTCTGGTCTACAGAGTGAGCTCCAGAACAGCTAGGGCCATACAGAGAAACCCTGTCTCAAAAAACAAAAGAAAATAAATAAACAATAATGTATACCAATGAAACCTTAAATCTGTATCAATATAAATTCTGTACCAATGATAGGAATTATAACTTCAATTTGTATCACTTATACAGATTTCTATCAATTAACATTATGGCTATACAATGCTATGTTCATGGATAAAATTTAGAAATTTGTCTCTTCTATTTACTTCTTGATCAGATTTATTACCAATGACAACCTATCTCTAATTTGTAAAATAATCATAACTAGGAACCTAAACCCAAAGAATTAGGGTGACAACTGTCCACAAATTCTTTCTGTTGAAAAGAGGAAACAAGAAATACTCTAGGAGTGGGGAGGGGTAGGAAAAGAAGAAAAACTTGTTTCACTTAAAAAAGCTAGATTTAGCATCAGTTATCCAACCTCTGGATATTTGGAAGGTTCAAAGATTGACTAAAGTACTGATCAGATCCATCTAAATGGTTCCATGAGGTGAGATGACCTGTAATCAGCAGTAATATAAAAACTGTTTTTGAAGCAAGTTTCTGTACTGCATCAGGAAGCAGGGGGCTGGAACAGCACGTCAGGTCAGCATCATAGCAGATGAATCCTGTCAATGCTGTGCATTCTGTAATATATGAATCATATAACCAATTTTTTAATATCATCAATACACTCCTATAGATTGTGCAAGGTGCACAGATCAGTTAAGAATGATATTTTGTTCCTTGTTTGAGCAGGTAAAAATAGCTTCCTCTTTTATGAATTAATTTTATCAATAACCAATTTTAATATGTCTTCATTTATGCTATATGAAGGCTGGAACTATGAATCTTTACTTGTTCTATTTGATTTTCTCAAATCTTTATCGTTCTTTGGTGGAACTCCCACTGTCATATCTGATATAGCACTCTGGAAGGGGTCTGCAGCCTATTCTCCTTTTCTGTCAACACAAACGTAAAGCATTACTTTGAAAATAGCATGTCCTTAGTCCAGTAACCAGGATTCATTGAATACTTAGTTTGACCTCTCTACTAGAGGGTTTTTTATGGGTTATTTTATTTGTTTAAATTTCAAATGTTGTCCGCCTTCCCAGCTTCCCCTCTCCAAGCTCCCTATCCTATTCCCTCTTCCCCTGCTTCTGTGAGGGTGCTCTCCATACCCACCCACCCAGTCCCAAATCAGGGCACTATTATTCCCCTATCTGGGGGCATCAAGCCTCCATAGGACCAAGGGCTTCCCCTCAATACCAGATAAGGCAATCCTTTGCTACATCTGTGGCTGGAGCCATGGGCTTCTTCCACATGTGTTCTTTGGTTGGTGGAGGAATTTTAATATAACCACCAAACTCATAAACATACTCATTTTGATAAAGAAGATAATTCATAGCAAATAAAACAATCTAAAGAAATATTAACAGATGAGGCAGGGTCTTGGTGTCCCCTGTCTTTATGAGATTAAGGCTTGAATCATTTATATAATGTAAACAAGAGATCCTGTTTCAGTGGTGGTGGGCACAATGCAAAGTTGCTTTCTGCCATGCTCATGCATCACCACTATCTCACACACATACATATATGTATACATTAAAAAAATCATCAACTCCCTTAGAAAGAAAATAAATGAATGATGGTATGTGCAGTATAGCTGCAGCATAGGACTTAACTTGTGTTAGTCATGGCTAGCCAGAACCTGGTTACTAATTGCACGAAGTTTCGTTCACTGCACATGGGTTCATTCTCCAGCCCAAGTGAAGTGGAGATTAAGACCACTCCCTCAAGTGCGGAAGAGCAATTAAATATCAGTATTGGGGCAAACAAGATGGTTCAATGGGTAAAAGAACGTGTTGCCAAGCCTGAAAACATTAGTTTAGTCCCTGGAAAATTCACTGTGGAAGGAGAAAATCAACTGTTAATAGTTGTGTTCCGATCTCCAGTCACAGGCTGTGGTGAACATTCACCATACACACACACACACACACACACACACACACATGCTTACAGATAGATAGATAGATAGATAGATGATAGATAGATAGATAGATAGATAGATAGATAGATAGAAACAGATGGGGTGGGTGGAAAAATTGGTAGGTGGATGGATAAGACATATACATTTAATATCATTATTTAATATCCAGAGTGTTCCTTCAACTTCTCTCTTAAGCTCTGGCAAATAGAGATGTTGTAATCACTAAGCCCATGGATATAAGTAATATGAATATCAAAGGCTCTCTGGAAAGCCACTTTTGTAGTGCTACAGGAGCAAGCAATGTTGCATATTAGTTGTTTGTTGTTTGTAACTTATTAACATCTAATAAGGACACAAGCTCCACTATGTTCATAGAAGCCTTATTTATCATAGCCAGGAGCTATATAGGGATTTCTAGTTACTTTACCTCTGTGAGTATATATATAAAATTGTACATAGTCCCAGCTATACCACTCCTGGACATATACCCAGAAGATGCTACAACATATAATAAGGACGCAAGCTCCACTATGTTCATAGAAGCCTTATTTATCATAGCCAGGAGCTGGAAAGAATCCAGATGTCCTTCAAAAGAGAAATAGAGAAAATGTGGTACATTTACACAATGGAGTACTACTTAGCTATTAAAAACGATGAATTCATGAATTTCTTAGGCAAATGGATAGAACTAGAAAATATCCTGAGTGAGATAACCCAACCACAAAAAAATCACATGGTATGCACTCACTAATAAGTGGATATTATCCCAAAAGCTATATATAACCAGGATACAATTCACAGACCACATGAAGCTAAAGAAGAAGGAAGACAAAAGTGTGGATACTTTTGTCCTTCTTAAAACAAAAACTCACAGGACTTGCCTGGTTTATTATGAACTGCAAGGACATCCTGGTTTTGTTACTGAAAAGCATGACTTTCTGACTCAACTTCCAATATATTAATAGGAACTACAGCATGAGAATCTTCTTATATTCCTGATGTGTTTGTGCAGGGGGTGGGAGTGCGGGGTAGATATAACACAATAGTCGAAGTCTACAAGTCTCTTTCTTAAAGAGTAACAAAGTCAGTCTATGAAAATAAACATTGCAATATATTATTTCCACAAAAATGTGATTCTCAACGTTTTTTAAAGTTCTGTGCATTAAGAAAACAAAAGCAGCTGGGCAATGGTCGCACACACCTTTAATCCTAGCACTCGGGAGGCAGAAGCAAGTAGATTTCTGAGTTCGAGGCCAGCCTGGTCTACAAAGTGAGTTCCAGGACAGCCAGGGCTATACAGAGAAACCCTGTCCAAAAAAAAAAAAAAAAAAAGCAAATAGGAAGTGCATAAGTGCATTCAGTTATCAATAGATACCTTTACATTGGAGGATCAGTCTTTTTATTTTAAATTTCTACTTTTCTGTATTTTTCATCATTTGGAAGTCCATTAAATTTGGTTGTCCATTAATTTGTCTTTGAGGCAGGATCTCACATTGACCTTCCTATCCTTGAACTCACTGAATAGTGAAGAATGATCTTGAGTCCTGATCCCCCTAGCCCTTCTTCCCAGGTGTTATTTGGGATCACCAACATATTCCACTGCACTCTGCTTAAGAGTTTCTTCCTATCTTCCTTCCAAGTGTCGGTGATTGGACCCATAGTTTCTCTCTCTCTCTCTCTCTCTCTCTGTCTGTATGTGTGTGTGTGTGTGTGTGTGTGTGTGTGTGTGTGTATGACTTCAATTATGAAAAGGAAATACATATCTTTCTACTCAATATTCTTAGTATATATTTTATGTCTGTGACCATGGCAACCCTTATAAGCCAAAGTATCTGATGTGTTCTGGCTTACAGTTTCAGAGAATTAGTTTATTATCACCATGATGGAAAGCATGGTGACATGTCCATGTCCAAGGACCAGCCTAGCCTTCAAGAGGAGTTCTGAAAAGGGAGTG
>LR750730.1:90628-248128 GCA_902729485.2 Mus minutoides | reverse complement strand
AGACAAAATTTGCTTCAAATGAATCCAAATCCTTAAGAGGAAGAAATCGAGACACAAAAAACTATGACATATTTTTCTCTTGTTGTTTAGCTTCTGCTTGTTATTGCATTTTTCTTTTTCAAATTGGAATCATTTTTGTAAAGACAGAGACAGTGCTCCCTACTCTGAGACAACCAATAAAGCTACTGAAACTCCAATGGCTCAGATTTTCTCTTATCCAGAAATCCCAATCTACTTGTGTCTAATTGGTGCTTCTAAATAATCCTTTTGGGAATTTACAAAGGCTCAGGCCATCCTGATATGTAGAACACAAATGGAGGAATAAACAGAAAAATACTCCTGTAGGCCCGGAGTGTGCTCAGTCAGTAAACTGCTTGTAAGAGGAGGTTAGGAACCTGAAACTAAACACTAGAAATCCCATTAAAAAGCAAGGCATGGTGCTGCATGCTTCTAATCACATTACTATTACAGGAGAGACATGTAGATCCCTGAGGATCACTGACCAGACATCCTAGCCTAGAGCTTGCTTGTCAAGGTCCAGTCCAGTAAAAAAATCCAGTACCCCAAAACAATTTGAATGGGGCTGAAGGAATGACACACGACGTTGACCTCTGACCCACATACATATCTATATGTTTTCACCCCCCCACACATACACACACATGATTATACATAGAAAGTCAGATAAACTTTACTTTGAATTCATAGAAGCAAGTGAAAAAATATAATTAGGGAAATCTTGAGGAAAGATAAATCTTACAATTTATGCTATTTATTTTCAAATGCTTCTAATACTTGCCAATAATAATGATTATGAGGATGGTGCTGAGACAATTTCAAATGAAATCATCTATACTGCTGTACTGGCTAGTTTTGTGTCAACTTGAAACAAGCTGGAGTTATCACAGAGGAAGGAGCTACAGTTGGGGAAATGTCTCCATGAGATCCAGCTCTAAGGCATTTTCTCAATTAGTGATCAAGGGGGTGGTGGGGTGGGGGGGAGCTCCACTAGCAGGTATTGCCATCTCTGGGCTGGTAGTCTTGGTTCTATAAGAGAGCAAGTTGAATAAGCCAGGGGAAGCAAGCCAGTAAAGAACATCCCTCCATGGCCTCTGCATAAGATCTTGCTTTCTGACCTGCTTTAGTTCCAGTCCTGACTTCCCTTGGTGATGAACAGCAGTATGGAAGTGTAAGCTGAATAAACCCTTTCCTCCCCAACTTGCTTCTTGGTCATGATGTTTGTGCAGGAATAGCAACCCTGACTAAGACAACTGCCAAGCCATTGTTAAGGAAAATTTACATGGGGCCTAACTGCTGTCAACTGGCTCATTCCTACCTGTCACTGAATTTCATATCAGCCTGGCATGTTCTGCATGCTCACTGTTCCTGTCTTCCCCTTCCCTCTTTGAAGGCCCTTCTTCTTCTCCATTAAGTTCAAATCCTTTCACTAAGTATATGATCTGGCTTGAATCCAATATTTTCTTCAAGCCAGATCTCTGTGGTTCTTCCACACCTTCCTGCAGAATTTTCTGAGCAGCCTCGATGCTTTTATCTGTTCTTGCCTCTGTATCAACTCCAGTTCTATGTTCCTCATTAATGATTCACTAATCACATGTCCCTGAGGAGCATGGTAGGCTTCCTGGGGATATATCAGCCAGGTCTTTTTCATGTCTTTTGCAGCATGTAACAAATTACAGGGCACAAAGTCAATACATATTGAATGAAGCAGAAAGAATATGTAATGGAGTCTTTTTAAAGCCATTTTACTCATTTGTGAACTCAGTGTATCTGCACTTCTCAAGAGTGAGTCACAAAGGAATCCTTATATTGTTAAATATCAGTTCCTACAGAGGGAAAGCAAGGATGCTCTATGTACCAGAGACTTTATATAAAAGTAGTGGAGACCTTCACACAGGTCTCCCAGGCTCGATAGCCCTTCACAATCCTTACCCAAGCAAGCCACTGTGAAAATCTCAGCACCAGATATACCTATGGCTGCTTTCAAAGGCCACAGTAATAAGGGCAGAGGGATCCCAGAGGGTCAAAATCTCATAACTCTTAGCTCTGATAATTACTGTTATTTATTTGGCAGAATATTGTTTCTTCTGGAAGATTGGTCTCTGAAGACAATGCTTGGGCATCAGGACCTTCTCTTGTTTGCATTCCTGTGCTAATCATTCTTGACTGGGCAGGTGAGTGGAGGAAGGCCTATTCAGCAATAACATCTCTGTTCTGTAATGGGTACAATGTGATTGGCTGCTACAGCCAACTGCTTTGACTTCTCCCAATATGATAGGCTATAACTTGAAGTATGAGCAAGAATAAAACTTGTGTGCCTTATGATGTTATTGTCAGGATATTTTATCACAGTTACAAGAAAACAAACTCTGATATCACAAAGGAATGAAGAAGGTTGTGAATAACAGCCTTGGGGAGAAATGACAGCCTAGATTGAGAGACCCCAATAGGGGAGGATATAGATATCAATCAAAGCCAGCATCTATAAAAACTGTGAGAAAGATTAAAAAGATGAATGTGATTACACAGCTCAAGGTAAGCAGGTAGGTCTCAAAGGAGTGAAATTCTCACTTTAAAATTCCAAATATGGGAGCTTGGGGGACATAGTACTTATGTTCCCCAGCTCCCACGTAAAAGATGGGCTTATTGGCAACCATCTGCAACCCCAGCTCTGGAGAACTAGATGTAGAGCATCCCCACAGCTTAATGGCTAGCGAAAGTGAGCTCCATGTTTGATGAGAAAACTCTCTCAGAAAATAAGGTGGAAAATGCTCAAAAAGTCACCCAGCATTAACTCTGCCCCCCACACTCACACACACAGAGGCACATACAAACACATTCACACATACACACACACACACACACACACACACACACACACACACACACGCACACATGCACACACACAGAGACACACACTAATCCTCACAGAATTCTAAGTCTTCTAGGAAAGAGGCAATGCCACTGTCACAGATGCAGCTGGGTATCTGTACCAATTTTCAGGGGAGAATGCCCTCAGCAGGAAGAAGAAAAGTGAGGCTAAGCTGGGACAATACAAAAATAAATGGTTCATCAATAAGGCTGAAAATCTGGCTATTTAAAGAGGAAGATACAAGTTTCATTACCAGAAATCCAAATCCTTTGTGGCATTCTTACTGTTTCTTCACAAGAAGTTCCTTAATGAGCCACTCAGTATAGAAGCTGCAGAGTATAGCAAATCAGCCAAAAGTTGATTATGGGAAAGTTAATTTTCCAAAGCACAAATTGTTGAATGTTTAATTCACTGAATAATAATTCCACCCAAAGTTCCAGAGAAATATTATGAAGTTGGTCATTAGCCTGTTACTTCATAGCTAAATGCTATAGTTATACACTTTTATTTCATAGCACCTTACAAAAATAATCATCTAGGATGGCTTTGTCTCAACTCTTGTGCATGAGAACATTTTGCCACACTTAAGTGTATTGTGTGATATATGTGTTCTGGAGATTACTGTTTTATGGCAGATAGCATATATTCATTCTCTCCCCTGCCTCTCCTACATGTCTGATCTCAAGTTGTACTACAGAGCAATTGTGATAAAAACTGCATGGTACTGCTACAGCAACAGAGAGGTAGATCAATGAAATAGAATTGAAGACCCAGAAATGAACCCATACATCTATGGTCACTTGATCTTTGACAAGGGAGCTAAAACCATCCAGTGGGATAAAGATAGCATTTTAAACAAATAGTGCTGGCACAATTGGCAGTTATCATGTGAAAGAATGTGAATTGATCCCTTCTTATCTCCTTGTAAAAAGCTCAAGTCTAAGTGGATCAAAGACCTCCACATAAAACCAGAGACACTGAATTTTATAGAGGAGAAAGTGGGGAAAAGCCTCGAAGATATGGGCACAAGGGAAAAAGTCCTGAACAGGACAGCAATGGTTTGTGCTGTAAGATCAAGAATTGACAAATGGGACCTGATAAAATTGCAAAGCTTCTGTAAGACAAAGGATACTGTCAATAATAATAAAAAAAAAAGGCCACCAACAGATTGGGAAAAGGGTTTTACCAACCCTAAATAAGATAGGGGACTAATATCCAATATATAGAAAGAGCTTAAGAAGCTGGACTCCAGAAATTCAAATAACCACATTAAAAATGGGGTACAGAGATAAACAAAGAATTCTCAACAGAGGAATATGGAAGGGCTGAGAAGCACTTGAAAAAATGTTCAACATCCTTAATCATCGGGGAAATGCAAATCAAAACATCCCTGAGATTCCATCTCACACCAGTCAGAATGGCTAAGATCAAAAATTCAGGTGACAGCAGATGCTGGTGTGGATGTGGAGAAAGAAGAACACTCCTCCATTGCTGGTGGGATTGCAAGCTTGTACAACCACACTGGAAATCAGTCTGGTGGTTCCTCAAAATACTGGACATAGTACTACCAGAGGATCCAGCAATACATCTCCTGGGCATATATCCAGAAAATGTTCCAACTGGTAATAAAAACACATGTTTCACTATGCTCATAGCAGCCTTATTTATAATAGCCAAAAGCTGAAAAGGGCCCAGATGTCCCTCAACAGAGTAATGGATACAGAAAATGTGGTATATTTACACAATGGAATACTACTCAGCTATTAAAACAATGAATTTAGGAAATTCTTGGGCCTCTTCTCTACTACTTGAACAAAAGAGGTGTCGTGAGAAACTTCAAACAAGAAACTACTGGCTTATGGCTATAAATCCAGCAGATGGGAGGAAAATGCATGTCACTTGCCTCTAGTTCAAACTCAGTTTGGACAATTGAGTAAGTTTCCCAGCCTGGTTACAGAGTGAGACCATAGATAAAAATTTCAATGCACAAGAAGAGTAATAGAAAGAAAATAAGCAGGAAAGAGAAGAGGGAAAGGAAACGGGTGGGGAGAAGAAAAGGTCGGGCAGAAAGAAGTGAGCAAGTGTAAGTCAAGGATCAAGAGGAGGAGAAAAATAACCTAGAGGAAGAAACTACATCAATGACTACATTTATTTCTGTATGTGATGTTAGCATATGTGTGAAAGCCATGGGAAAACTTGTGAGAGTCAGTTTTCTCCACTTTCCATGCAAGTTTCATGTGAGTCACAAAATCAAGTTTTCTGTGCCCATTGCTGTATGAGCCCTCTCAGTGTTCCATCAATTAATATTTTATAGCAAGTCACTCTTATAAGAACTGGGTCTAATAGAAGAGAAAGTTGGGAATATTCTTAATATTGTTGGCACAGGAAAATAGATCATTAGCACAGGAAATAATATCAACATTAAATGGCATCTTGTTAAATAGAAAATGTTCTGCATGGGAAATGACACAGTCAAAAGTACACAATGGCAGCCTACAAAAGCGGAAATATACCAAATGCACATAGAATATAGGATTAGTATCTGAAATTCTAAAAAACTCAAAACACTGGACATCAAGAAATCAAATCCCTCAATTAAAATTAGGGTACAGATGTAAACAAAGAGTTATGAAATGCAAATTGCTAAGAAACACAGAAATCTTCAATATCCATAGTCATCAGGAAAATTCAAATCAAATCTACTTGCAGAATTCATCTTACACCAGTCAGAATGACCAAGATTAATAAAATAAATGACAGATCAGGATGGTAAGGATTTGGAGTAAGGAAAATCCTCCTTCATTGCTGGTGAGCATGCAACTTGTACAACCACTATGGAAATCAGTGTGGCTTTTCTCAGGAACCTGAGAATAGATCTACCCCAATGTCCAGCTATACCACTCTTAGAAAAATATACATAGAATGCTTCATCAGGCTAACAACTCAGTTCCTCAACCATGTTCATCACTGTGCTATTCATAATAGCCAGAAATTGAAAACAAACAAACAAAAATGTTCATCAATGAGTGAGCAGATAAAAAAATATATATAGCAGTTATAAACACTGGAATATTACTTGACCATTAAAAAAAATGAAATCATAGCCTTGTCTGTCTTCCTGTAGGATTGTTTTAGCCAGGTACACGATATTGAACCCCATTCCCATATCCATGCCAGCTGATTGTATAGAGCCTATCCCACCTTGCCAGAGCCCCATCACCCTCATGTTACCTACTTGATCTGCACCAATGCCAGATCATCATGCCCACTCCCCCAAACCACAGACTTGCCTGTGTCCCAAGAGGACTGCTATAAATTGTGACACTCAGCTCCATGAGACTTCAATAAGTTTTGCTCCAACCCTGGACATTCAGGTCTTTTAACAAGAGAGACAATCAGGTGGCAAAAGGCAAGCACAAGAACATCGTCAATGAATACCAATGTAATTTGCCAAGATCAGAACCAATCTCTCATACTACAGCACACCATGGATCTTCTAACATGCATGAATAGCAAGATTCTAAACTTAAATCTCAACTCATGAAGGAGATAGTGTCTTTATAGAAATTATGAATAATTCTATTAGATAAGTAAGGAAAACACAATCAAATAGGCAGAAGCCCTTAATAAGGAAACAAATAAATCCCTAAAGAAATATAAGAAAACACAATAAAACAGATAAAGGAAATGACAAAAACCACAGACACAAGCTACACCAGTAAAATATAAGAGATATAAGAGAGAGTCTCAGGCACAGAAAATACAATAAAATATATTCATACACTGGCTAAAGAATATACCATGTATTAAAAGCTCTTAACCTGAAACATCCAGGAAATTGGGGACACTAACAAATGGCCAAACCTAAAAATGAAAGAGTTGGAAAATTCCCACTTCAAATGGCTAGAAAGCATCTTCAATAAAATCGTAGAAGAAATCTTCCCTAACCTAAAGAAAAGATAAACATAAATATACAAGACCACAGAACATGAAATATATTGGACCAGAAAAGAAGATCCTCCTATCACATAATAATTAAAACACTAAATGTACAGGATGAAGAAAGAATATTAAAAGCTGTGAGAGAAAATGGACAAGTAACATATAAAGACAGACCTATCAGAATTACACTTGACTTCCCAATGTAGATACTAAAAGCCACAAGTGTCTGGACTGATAATTTGCAGACCCTATGAGACCACATAAAACAGCCCATACTACTGTACCCAGAAAGACTCTCAATCATCACAGATGCAGAAACCATGACTGTTGGGCCCTATCCTGGGATTGGAGGGACAGCTTGAGCCTGGCTTGATTGGGCCTAAAGGAAGGGCTTGAGCCAGGGTCAATTTTTGCATCCTGTCATGGTCATTTCTGCTGCAGAGTGACTCAGCATGACCAACATGACCTGGTAGAACCCTTTTCTGCCCAGCAACTGCTGACTCAGAATAATATCATAGGCCCCACCAGATCATCCCATACCCCTAGTCATCTGCTACATAAGAGAGAGTGACTGATGCAATAAAGTGAGTTTGTGCTTTGAAAAGACTCTCAGACCAGTGTGGTTCTCGGGTTGTAGATAGTCACCATTCCTGCTCAGCCCTGGAGAGACACAGACAGTGGGTCCGGGTTTCTCTCCTAGCATCTCTTTGCCAGCAAAGAGCCGACAGACAACAAACCCAGATTTAAACAATATCTTTCTACTAATCCAGCCCTACAGAGGATCATAGGAAAAAAAATCCAACAAAAGGAGGGTAAAATACAAGAAATTAGTCATCTCACAACAAACTCAAAAGAAGAGAAACACACTCACACACACACACACACACACACACACACACACACACAAACACACACACACAGTACTTCTTTGAGCAACAAAATAAAAGGAACTAACAATCATTGATCATTAATAACTCTCAACATCTATGGACAAAAGTATCCCTTAAAAATAAACAGGAAACCCGCTGGATAAGTAAATAGGATCTTTCATTCTGCTGCATACAAGAAACATACATCAGCAAAAACCCAACCCAAACCAAAACAGCCAAACAAACAAACAAACAAGCAAAAACTCACTACCAACAACAACAAATAGAGTATTTTAGTCTCAAGGACTGGAAAAAAGTTTCACAACCAAAGGTAGTTTAAAATAAATTGGAATCGTCATTCTAATATCCGATAAAATAGATTTTTAACCAAAAACAATTAAGAGAGATGTGGAAAAACATTTCATACACATCAAAGGAAAAATCCACAAAGATGAAATCTTAATTCTGAACATCTATGCACCAAATGCAAGGGGGCCCACATGCATAAAAGAAAATTTACTATAGCTTAAAACATATATTGAGCCCCACAAAATAAAGAAAGAAATTAAAGGCTTTTTAGAATTCAATAAAAATGAAGGCATAATATACCTAAACTTATGGGACACAATGAAAGCATTATTGAGGGAAAATTTCATAGCATTAAGTACCTTCCTAAAGAAATTGGAGAAATCCTATATTAGAAACATAACAGGACAGTTGAAAGCTCTGGAACAACAACTAAATAAAGATATTTAAGAGGAGTAGAGAGCAGGAAACTCTCAAACTCAGGGCTGAAATCAACCAGTTGGAAACAGAGAAAAAGATACATAGAATCAAGAAAATCAAGAGCAAGTTATTTGAGAAAATAAACAAGATAGGGAGAAAGTTAGTCAAATTATCTAAAGGGCTCAGAGATAATATCCAGGTTAACAAAATAAAAAATGGAAAAGGAGATATAACAACAGTAACAGAGGAAACTTAAAAAATCATCAGATCCTACTACAAAAGCCTATACTCAAAAAAAAAAAATCAAGATGAAATGATTTTCAAGGCAGAGATCATGCTTCAAAGTTAAATCAACATCGATTTGACTATTTAAACAGTCATATGTACCTCTATAGAAATAGAAGCAGTCACTAAAATCCTCCCAACCAAAAGAATCCCAGGGTCAGATCAATTTAATGCAGAATTCTACCAGGCCATCAAAAAATATCTAATTCTAATATCCCTTAAACTATTCGAGAAAATAGAAACAGAAGGATTACTACCTAAGTCATTCTATGAAGCTACAATTACTCTGGTACTTAAACCACACAAACTGGCTGAGAGAGGGTATGGGGGTAGAAAAGGGGGGAGGACAGCAACAGCTATAGAGGAAGACAGGAAGTCTTCCTCCTTCCCTTGGAGCCTCCTCTTGCTTATGCTTATATTGCCACTCCTGAATAAAGTTTTTGGAGCTTGTTAAGTATGATTTGACTTGCTCTCATTCTTCTTGTTCCTTGTCCCTCCCACCCCCCCCCTCTCTCTCCTGCCCTGGGTTCCCGCTGATTATCCCTGCAGGTCTAGGGCATAGGGGTGGGCATCAACCCACCTATAAAACTTTCAACTCACTATTACTCATGTCTAGAAGTGCAGGCACATAGATGAAATGGAAACTGAAGGAATGGCTGACCAGTGACTGACCCAACTTGGGATTCATACCATGGGAAAGTAGCACCCCTGACACTACTAATGATGCTCTGTTGTACTTCCTAATAGGAACCTAGCATGACTGTCTTCTGCAAGGCTCTACAAGCAGCTGACTGTGACAGATGTGAATACTTACAGCCAAGCATTGGACAGAGGTAGGGGAAGAATTGGAGGAACGAAAGGGGATGGCAACTCCATAGGAATACCAACAGTGTTAATTAACCTGAACCCTTGGGAGCTCCCAGAGACTGAACCACCAACCACAGGGAATATACTGGCTAGACTACGGCCCCTAATAGAAATGTAGCAGAGGGCTGCCATATTTCGTCTCAGTGGGAGAGGATACATCTCATATTGTAGAGACATGATTGCCCTGGGTAGGGCACCCTCTTAGAGGGGGATGGGGAAGGAATTCTGTGAGGGCAAGTTCCCTAGCTATGCCCAACTACTCTCTTCCTAAGTGGGCTGGTGGGATATGTCTAGCCTGTTCTTATCTTATGGAGACTGACTCAGAGCTCCAAAATCTCTCCACCCAGCTTGCTAAATTTCTGCTGGCTGATCACTACCACAACAGCCCCATACTTCAAAACTCCCACAATGTTTTGTGGTGCACATCAGGCAAACCCACACTTTGCTACTGTACCTTCTCTCTGGAACCCAGTCAAATTTCTTCATGAAGGAAAAGACCACACAAACTTAGTTCAGAAATAATGGTAACTCAATCTCAGGGCACAACTGGAATCCTAATCTTGTAAAATATATTACATTTAAATCCTCCAGTAGCAAATCCTGGCCGATTTGCCATAAAAATCAGGAGACACTAGTAGCTACATCTTGTCCTTTTTCTATCCCTGTTAAAAGGCCCCTATCTCTCTCCTGCTTCCTCTCTTCCTCCATCCAACCCGGAAGTAGCACCTTTATTCCTTTGGGGGAAGGTTCACAAGAAGTCATCTGAGTACATGACTCATTTCTCATTCCTCAACCCATCCTGGGAAAGCAGAATTAACATCAAATTATAAGCAACATTAGGACGTGTATCCATACCACTTGATAAAAAAATGAAATCACAAAATTCCCAAGGAAATCAATGGGGCTACTAAAAATAATAATGTGGATGAGGTATCACAAATCCAAAAGGACAAATATGGTTTTTACATACATATGCATATTAGCTGTTAAGTCTTCTATATGAGACCAAACCATATAATCCCAATACGTTAGGTATACCGTAAGGTATTGGATAGGAGAAAGGTGTATGGACCTCCCTCAAAAGGAAATAAAATGGATAACTATGGATGCATTGGAGAGAGTGAGGGACTGTAAGGCAAGTATCATACAGGAGGGTAGAAGGGAGTGAGGGAAGGAATACAGTCAGGGACAGCTAAGACTTAGGGCAATTTGTGGTGTCATATGTAAACCTAATAGAGTAGAAGCTTCCTAAAATACATACATATTTGAAGGTGAATGGAGACACCAAATTATTACCAAATAGTAGGGGAGAGAGAGTTCCAACCTGATATCTCTCCACATCAAACAAAACATGCAAGTCCAGTGATGTCTTACATCTATTTATTAAGAAAGTTCAGCAGAGAGAGGCCTAAAATCCTCCCTAATATTAAAAGTCCGTCTTTGAGACTCCTTCCCAGGTAATACTAGGTTCTGTCAAGTTTACAATAAAAGCTAATCATCTCAGAATATTTGGGTAGAAAAGAGCCACTGTGGCCAGAGTGGGACCAGAAGCAAGAACACATACTGAAGCAATCAAGAATCAAGACAGTTTAAACAAATATGAAATCTTCAGAAAATAAAAAGAAAATGATTAAAAAGAAAGAGCAGCACACAAAAGTTAATGCCTCTGTTTTTCCCTCATACATATCAATAACAGTGCAAGAAGAGCATAGAAAAGTGGTTAACAGAAACCATTGTAGTATTCAGAATTCTCTAGATAAATTGAACCAAGAGGATGAATATGTATTATTTAACGGGATCTATTTTACTGGCTTATGTGATACATGCCTAGCAGTTCAATTCTCAGCTCCAACAGAGCGCATACAGATACCTCAGCAGTTGCTCTGTCCTTGAGGCTGGGTGACTTTGAAGTCCCAATTTACTATCAAAGCCCTTGGGCATTCCTGAAAGACTGGTGGTCACCAGTTCACCTTGGAACACTGAAGAAGCTGGATTCATGTATTAGTTAAAATAGATGCACTCACTACAGGAAGCCAAGGCAGGCAAACATAGAGCCCTACTCTTTTCTTGAACATCCTTCCAGCTGAGCCACCATACAGTGTTCTCCCACCCTGGAAGGATGACCCTCTCACAGTTAATCTTTACTTGAAGTGGTCTCACATGTGTGACCAGTGCTGTATCTCCTAGAGGATTCCATATGCAACCAGGCTAACAATGAGGGTCAACAATCAAGACGTATCTCTTCTCCTGTCCTTCAGTGCTGGGTGGTTTGTGCTTCCAACAGGCTTGCCTTAGAACCCATAGAGCCACTGGAGAGAAGAGTTGGGGTCCCATATATCAGCCCCCTCAGGCATGTTTAGGGATCCTTTGAAAAACTTAATCATGTTCATAACAGAAACAGTGTCCTTTCTTCCATGTCAGAGATGTCCTGCCTCTGCTATCATTTGCCAAAAATAAAGAAAAATTATTGCTAGGAAGTAAAGCAGAGAGTGTCTACTACCACAGTGTTTGAGGTTTGTCCTCATATGACTTTCTTTGAACACTTCCCTGTTCTAGACCAACATTCAGGGAGATGTGATAAAGGAGCTCACTATATTTGAGACAGTGAATTTTCTAATTAATTAGAGCAAATTTCCAAAATGTTATTGGTACCCCTGGCAGCCAACTCTGCCCCTTTTAATCTCATTAGTTTTATGGCCAAGAGAACTTCAGAAAAATGTTTTCTTTTGTTTTGTTTTAATGTTTTCTGTTGTGTTTCTTTTTTGTTGTCATTTTCCCCCTTTCTACGCAGCTCTTGCTGTCATGGAACTCACTACACAGGAGACTGGTCTGGAATCTCAGAATCTCAGATCTCAACTCAAAGATGTGAAGTGACTGTATCCTGGTATCACTTTAAGTGGCCATGGCCTGGGAACAGAGATTTCCCTAGAACACTGTGTTCCAAAGAAGTAAGAGTTTCATAAAGTTTCAGAATATGGCAACAAAGAGTCATAAGTGAAGGGAATTTTCAAATGTGATGGAAATTCCAGGAAACTAGGTCACTGCAAAATGTGGGAAAATCTCTGCTATGGGCTTCAAATGCTAGCTGGCAACACTGGTTGAAGATAATGGGGTATTAAGGTTTCATCTGTTAAATCACAGGGATGTTAGGTCAGACAAAGAAGTGGAAAAGGAATGGCTACATATTGATAGGCAAGATGAATTAAAATTCTTCTCTGGAGCCGCAATGTTCCATTCTCTTTCTAACATTGATGGTCTAAATAGTTATCAACCTTTTTGAGGGTCTCATGGAAAGGGACATACTTTCCAGGGACTTTCATTCACAATGAGTAGTAATAGAAAGAAATTAACCAAATGTATAGTGGTAGAGAATAAAACCCAAAACCACTGCAAAAGTTTCATATCCCTCTGTTTCCTTGTTGCCTAAAGTCAAAGGATTGCTAGGCCACTCAGAACTTCCTGCCAAGCACCTGCTGGAAATGCTAGATGCCAGAGACTATGACAAGGGAACAAGTATTAAGAGAAAGGCATCAATATTAAGATATGAAAAATCCAGTTTGCAGAAAGAATAGAGAGCCTAGAGGGGCTATATTTAATAAAAATAGAACATGCTGAAAATCAATACTGTCACTGTGGGAAAGGAGGGAGGGCTATGTGAATGACTTGTTACCCAAAGCTTTTGAGCCTTAAATCTACCCCATTATCTATCCAACTTCCACTCTAACAATTTTTTTTTTAATTTCTTTCTTTTTTTTTTTTTTTTCGAGACAGGGTTTCTCTGTATAGCCCTGGCTGTCCTGGAACTCACTTTGTAGACCAGGCTGTCCTCGAACTCAGAAATCCGCCTGCCTTTGCCTCCCAAGTGCTAGGATCAAAGGTGTGTGCCACCACTGCCTGGCTTTAATTTCTTAATAAGTAATCTCTGTCTCTATCATTATCTATGAATCCTTGAGCCAATGGTTCCAGACACACAGAAATCCAGAAATCTCAGCAGTTTCTCTTGACTCAAATCCTCAACTATAACAAGACCAAATCCTTAGTAAGGAGCAACTTCAGCAACCAAGCTAAGGGATGTAATGTTCAATTTGGCTATGATGTCTGTCACCTCTTAATAGGGTTGATTTGGCTGATCTAGCTGAGTAGTTGAATGTCTCTTTCATTTACTATACTGTGTGCCCCTTCCAGAAGCATTGTGCTTTATGAAAGAGGCTTCAGTTCCCCAATGAGTAGCTATGGCCTTGCTAGAATTTTCAAACAAGCCCCCAAGGAAGAGAGCACTATAGAGCCCCATGGTGTATGGCTCCTTGACTGGAAGGTAGCAAGTAGATCTGATGGGAATCACTTGTGCCATGAATAAAGGGCATCATTGTATCCATGTGTTTAAAGCTGAGAATTGTTCTGGAAACTAAGGAGAAATCAATTCTTTGAGCAGTTGAGAAGTGGAGACATGGCCAGAGGAGAAAAAACACTTCTACTTACATTCGAGCTTGTGACAGAATCAGCAGAGATCTTGTGAGGAACCTTCTAATTTAGCATTGATTTTCATTCATTCTCCATTCAGAAACTCCTTGGAGGTGTGTCTGTTACTTTTAGCTTATAGATTTTTTTTTTATGGTTATAGTAAAGTATTTAATGTTCTTTTTGAAATACACTTTCTAAAGTAGAAGTATAATTTTAAATCCCAAACTCTCTGGCTTATAAACACTTGTTCCCAGTAATGCAGATATATTTATAATGAAGCATGTACACTATATATTTGAACAGGTCTGTAGTAAGAAAAGTGGGGAATGTGGGATAAGTCCGGAGCACACATTGAGTAAATGTTCTCTTCCCTCCACGTGCCCCAGACATTTTCTACAGTGAAGCAGATTATTCTAAAGATATTTTTAGGCCAGCAGAATTTCTCTGGCAGGTACCTTTTGGAATTCTACAATATTTAGTGGATAATATGAATACTTCAGATATAATGAGACTGGGCAAAGCCTTGGCTACTGTACTTGTTAACAATGGAACTCTGAGCAAGGTAATATACCATGCCTGACTTAGTCAGTGTTCTGCTGTGAAGAAACACCCTGATCACAGCAATTCTTATAAAGAAAAACACTTAACTGGGGCTGTTTTACAGTTCATAACTTTAGTCCATTTTATTCATAGCACAAAGTATGGTGGTACAGAGGTCGATATAGGGCTAGAGAAGGAGCCAAGTCTTCTACATCTAGATAGGCAGGCAGCAGGAAGGGAGAGAGAATTTCTCTTGCTTTAAGCATTTGAAAACTCGAAGCCAACCTTCAGTGACACACTTCCTTCAACAAGGCCACACTCACTCCATCTAGCAATGCCACTCCCTAGCGACAGTGGCCAAGAATTCAAATCTATGAACCCATGGAAACCATTTCTATTCCAACCAACAAAATACCAAACCTGTTTCCTCCTGACCAAAATGGGATAATAATAATAATAATTTTAATTATAATTTGAAGAATTTAGTTAAGATGAGGCCTCAGATTGTGTGCATGTGTGTATGTGCGTATGTATATATGAGTAGGAATGTATTGTGTATGTATGCTCTATGTGTGCATGTATGAATTGTGCATATCTGTATGTATGAATATATGCATGAATGTGTCTATATATTTGTATATGTGTGTGTGTATGTTTGTGTGTACATGCACATATCTTTGTGATTGTTGGAATGTGAATAGATATGTACATGTGAACATTTGTATGGTTGTGTTTATGAGTGCAAGTCTATCTGTGTATATGCATGTGTGTGTATGTATGCATGAATGTGTATGTATGCATGAGACCTAGCCCAAGTGAGCTGCAGTAGTCAATCTTGATCATCAACTTGATGAGATATAGAATTAATTAAAATTTATGGAGATCTTCAAGGATCTGCAAGGGCATTTTCCGGAAGGATTAACTGACAAGGGTAAAACCCTTTCTTGATATGCGAACCCAGATGGTCTAGACTTACAACCTGATCTGTGACTCCACAGAATTCCAGCACACCTTAAGCACAAGAAGGGAACAAATTCAGTAGCTGAACAATTCCTGAATTCTCATCCTCTACAGTGTTCAACTGCCCAAGTTGTATAGTGTGAACCAGCCTAATCAGTCTCCTTTCAATATACATTTGTCCTGTCACTTCTATTCCTCTACAGATCCTGATTCATACAGCAGCCACCTGGCAAAATGTGAACTTTGGGGTGTTTTGTTTTGTTTTGTTTTGTTTTTGTATCTGGAAGTGAATGAGTAAAGGGACAAAACTCACCCAGTGTCCTGCATAGACAGAAGTTCTGCTTAGCTTTGAGTTGTCATTATTCTTTTGCTTTCCAGAAGAGATATTTTCAACTTATGATCTAGCAACCTTTCCCATGCCTAAAGCAAGCTTTGTCTTCTGAAAACAAGTGCTCTAGGGGCATATAATGGAAAAGTTAATGTCATTTGTTCATAGGGTCACTGAGCATGAGGCTGTAAATATAATTTATGTCTACAAGTCAGCCAAGAGTCTTGTGAATAGTGCATTTCCCCATCACAGGCAGGCAGTCAAGACATCTCATATTTAAGTGTCCCTGCACCTGAGAGCACAGAATTCAGGGTCAGATATCAAGAGATTCTGAACTTTCACACTAAAGCAAGAAGAAGGATGAAAGGTGGGCAGTTTACTACATCTGTGTAACCTCTAGAGAGTGCTCTTGTTTCTGAGCCTCAACTTTGTCCTCTGTGAACCCCAATTCTGCAAAAGTGGTGCTAATGTCATGTACTGGCATTAGACTAGCCATGTACATAACAGCAGACAGGGAAGGAGAACAGTAAATGGATGAAGAGAAGCTGAGCATGTGGTTCTTTGGGGAATGTGCTTGATACAGTATCAAAATCTCTTTTTGCTGTCCACAAACTCACATTGAAAAATAATCTGAGCATATTGGTAGTTACTTATAATACCAGTGTTGAAGATAGGGAGAGAGGGTGGTCTCAGAGGCTCTCTGTCCAGTCAATTTAGCCAAATTGGGCAGCCCAAAATCATCAAAGACCCTGTTTCCAAGAATCAAGATGGATAGCATTTGAGAAAACACCCAAGATTGTCTTCCCACCTCAATACACACACACACACACACACACACACACACACACACACACACACACACATACTCACTCACTCACTCGATACAACACATGCAGACATACACACAAACAAGTGTATATGCAAATAAAAGACAAAATGCAATTATTAAGTGTTGTTTTGAGACTAATTACTTATGAATCTGCAGAAGATATTTATTCTCAATTCTTAGAATTCTTTCACACCTGCCCCATATCTCCATCTGAGCCCTCAGTTTTGACAGTCATAGTGAGTGGTAGTTCTGACCTCATACCTCTCCAACATTGAGATGAGTCCCTTCTGCTAAAATAAGATTCTTAGGGGAAATCGAAATAACACAAGGGAGAATCAGAATTCTGTTTTAGAAAAAACAATATTCTTGTAAAAATGGTTATAAGAGCAATTCAAGAAACATACAAGAGGCTCCCTAAAAGCTTCAGAGTCATCCTGACCTACACTTTTCAGATGATCTGAAGTAGACTTATTAAAACAGAGCTCCATCGCTTTTTCAACATGCAGTGGATGGAGAAGCATAACTTCAAGAAGCTCAAGCAAAAAAAAAAAAAAAAAAAAGTCTGGTTCAGCTGCTTAAAATTCTCATTTGCTAGATAGAACTGTCTTCCAGATGTGGACCCACAAGGAAGCTAACTGCAAATAGAGATGCTGGGTTTCCAAGTTTTTTATATGTGTCCTTTCTTTAGGGCTAGAAACCTGCTCCAACTTCATTCTGTGAAGGATGGCAGTCACTAAAAAGCATCCTTCTACTTGGCCCATATCATTTTCCTTCAAGGTTGAAGGCACAACAATGTGAGCACAGTTGTTATCCTAAGCTATGGCTGATTACAATTTCCTTCTGGTTCATATGGTTCAGATCCAAAGCTTTCTCAATCAAACCACACCTTGAGAATGACTACATCATTATACATGTTTCCTGCTCCTTTGCCACATTTTTTTCTCTATTTATAACTAAAGCTCAGGTGAGTAACCTAATGATAATCATAGGTTGATTTGTCCCCTTTCGCTGCTCTTCTTCCCACTATACCTATGATCAAAACTTCTTTGGTTTCCCTTTTCAGACAAGGTCTCACTGTGTGATGCTGCTAGGTGGGAAGTTTCCTATGTAGATGTAGCTTCCTGAGAACTCAGCATACCCTTCCTTCTTCAGCCTCTCGAGTGCGGAGATTGCAAGCATCTACCACCATGTTGGCCTAACTCTCCTTTCTCTGCATTCCATCATAAATTATCATTGATTTCATATTGGGACAAGTGCTTAAGTCTATTGCTTTGGCACTCTGCCACATATGACCATGAATGACTTTCCCTCATGAGAGTCCCCCTGTTTTGGTTGTTGTGGGAGGCACAAGTTAATACAACCATCACTTACTATAAAAAGTAAGGCTTTCTTCACTGTATCCTCCTGTGTGTATTTATAACTTCACACACAATAAGATTCTCCTTATGTGCTGCTCCTGACACAGGGATGACTATTCGTAACCAGGAAGCTTTTCCTTTCCTTCAGTTACTTGTCACTGTGATAGTTTTAATTGTTGACACAATGTTGAATCATCTGGAAAGAGTCTTGATGAGTGATTGTCAAGATGTGGTTGACCTCTAAGCATATCTGTAGGAGATTATAAAGATTAAGTTAATTTATTCAAGAAGAATCTTCCAATGTGAGTTGCACAGTTCCTTAGACAGGAGATCCTGAACTGAATAAGTGTAGAGAAGGGGACCTGAACACAAGCATTTGTGCATTTGTTATTCTATTTTATAATGTGAACACTTCTATCAAGTTCCTACTTCTGTGATTTCCCTGCAGTAATGTACAACCAGGAACTATGAGCTAATGGAAAAAAAAAACATTTTAACCATTCAGTTGTTTTTTAGGAGGTATTTTATTACAACAGAAAGGAAGTTATGACAGTCACTTAACAAGAGCTTGTTGAAAAGCCACCATTCACTCACCAGAACCTTGTATACAAAGCAACAGGACAGATAGGCATGTTTACTACCACTTGTTTCTAGGAATTGTGTTGAACACAATGAATGCAAACTTTGACTCTGACCCTGACAACTCTTTGTAACAGGCTTTTGCTTGATGGAATGATGTTATGATCTACACTTCAAAAGGTTACTATGAGATTGTCTTGCACTCTATTTTATCCTACACTCCTCCTTTATTCTCATCATCCACTTACATGAACAAATCTTGAGCCTGTAACCTGCCCTGCCACCTTGAAGCACGTAGCCAACACACCACAAAACAAATCCTGGCCTCTGTCGGTATGATCATTCTAGCCTTGACTGGCTTCTTTATCTACTTGGCAGCCTCTTTTTAAAATTATCTCAGGATAATGATGTACCTAGCATTTAATGTGTGGCTGATGTCAACGTTCCTGAACTTCTGGGACTCTTTGTGCATCACAGTATGGTGCCCCCTCTCAGTAGATCAGGAGCCTATTACTAGAGAATTTGATAGTAGTGTTATGCCATGCCTCATCATAGCCCTCTCTAGATATACCAGAAATTTCATTTGAGAATTAAGGCCTATTTATTCTGATTTGAGCTTTGACTGTGTACATAATTTCCTCAAGTATTTGGTTCTGCAAAGCATTTGATTTCCCCAACCTTTTGACTCCCTAACTCTAAGTAGAGTGAAGTTATATGTGCCTCACAGAATTGCCAGCAACTAAGACACCTCAGGGGCATACTATCTCTAATATCACCCACAAAGTATTCCCTTTCTTGCACACTGATGCATGTATTTCTTCAACAGGAAACCACATGTTTATCCAACAATTAAAAGTAGACCTTTAAAAACTGGGTTTTTTTTTTCCTCTTTGAAGAAAAAAAAAACACAAAGATTACTCTTTTACTGAATTATCAATAAACAATTATCCAAGAAATGTGGGAACATATCTTGATCACAAGGGGTAGAGATGAAGGTACATGTGGTTCTTCATAAAGCACATTCAATGACATAATCCAGGTTCAAGACTTCTGGATGATAATTGATAGTCCATGTGTAATTATTTTTTTTTAATTGTCAAATTTATATAATTGAGAATAACCTGAAAATTAAGTCTCAGTATAGGACTATCTATCTGTTTTAAGTCAATATGTGTACATGCCTCTATGAGATTTTCTTGATTATTACTTGATATGGAAAAACACAACCACAATAGCTAAAACCATTTTTATGTATGAAGAGGTGGAGAAGGTGAGCTGAGCATAAGCATTAATACATTAATTTGTTGCTCTCTTCTCTTGACAATAATGTGATTTTATTAGTTGCTTAAAGTTTCTGTAGCTTGACTACTCTGCAATGATAGACTGAAACCTGCAAATATGGGGTAAATAAAACCTTTCTCTTGTAAGTCATATTTGTTAAGGTATTTTACCATGGCCACAGAAAAATGAAATTAGTACTCTGTTAAAATGTCCAATGCAAAAATGTGTTAGGTCAACAATTCCTCATCTGGTCTTTTTTCTAGAAACACTAGGGAACACATAGCAGAAAGACAAATACCATAATGTTCCATAAATCATAGTTTATATTATGAAATCAGGGACTAGAAGATGGCTTAGTAGAGAAGAGCACTTGTTGTGCAAGCATGAGAACCTGAGTTAGAATTATAGCTATATAGCCAAGGCATGTCATTGAAAAACTGTAACCTCAGGAATATAGAGGCCAGAAACAGAAGAACTGCTGCAGCTTGCTAGCAAGCTGCCATCCTAGTTTCAGATTCAGTTAGAAACCCTGTTTCCATGGAATAAAGAAAAAAAAAAAAAAAAAAAAGTCACTCAATATCTTCCCTTAGCCTCCACATACATATGAACTGGTATACATACCTGCATGTGCACACACACACACACACACACACACACACACACACACACACCTCATAATATACTATATATACAAGCATAAACCTCCAACATTCACTACACACACACTACATACATTCACTACATACACACTGCACATATCTACCACATACATAAGAATGCATACTATACACATTCAGCACATACACATGAATATACCCCTCACACATATGCATACATACAAATGTGTACACACTACACGAAGACACACATACACAGAAAAAATCCATTTGTATGCCCGTTTATAGAATCTGGACCAATAACCTGTGATACTTCTATACTATATAATATTAGGTACCTATTTAAAATAATTAAGTAATTGTAACTAGATTGGTATGAAAGACCATAAAGAGAGTTTTAAGTAAATAATAATAATAGTAATTATAATAATAAAGATTTAAGAGAATGCATGATTGGTGAGTGTGTCCATTGCTGTGAAGAGACACCAGGTACAAGACAACTCTTATAAAGGACAGCATTTAATTATGGCTGGATTACAGCTTCAGGTGTTCAGTCCACCATCTTCATGAAGGAAAACATGGCAGTGTCCAGGCAGGCTATAGGAACTGAGAGGTTTATATCTTGTTCTGAAAGCAGACCAAAGACTTGCTTTCAGGCATCTAAGCAGATACTTTCTCAAAGCTCACCCTCAGAGTAACCTAGTTACTTCAATAAGGCCATGCCTCCTAATAGTGCCATTCCCTGGCCCAAGCATATTCAAGCCACCACATATGATTAGTAGTCACACTTGAGGCTGGAAATGCATCAGTATAGTAACATGATACAGGTCCAAGAATCCACAAAATGCCAGGTGAGTATTGTATCCTACCTAAAATGCTAGTATTCAAAAGGCAAGCTGGCTAACACATGTCTCAATGAATGCAGTAGAAAGCAATGGAGTAAGACTTTTGACATCGACCCCAGGCCTCCACATGCACCTCCAGACACTTGCATATACACATGTACACACATTGTATATACACCATACAGAAATGTGCCTGCAAACATAGATTGAAAGAGAAACAGTAATCATACTCATAGATGGAAAATAAACACATTCTTTGGATACATTTTTTTCAGTATTTAAATACACAAGGAAAAGATCTGTGTCTTAGTCAGGGTTTCTATTCCTGCACAAACACCATGACCAAGAAGCAAGTTGGGGAGGAAAGGGTTTATTTGGCTTACACTTCCACACTGCTGTTCATCACCAAGGAAGTCAGGACTGGAACTCAAGCAAGTCAGAAGGCAGGAGCTGATGCAGAAGCCATGGAGGGATGTTTTTTACTAGCTTGCCTCCCCTGGCTTGCTCAGCCTGCTCTCTTATAGAACCCAAGACTGCCAGCCCAGAGATGGTCCCACCCACAAGGGGCTCTTGATCACTAATTGAGAAAATGCCTCACAGCTAGATCTCATGGAGGCATTTCTCCAACTGAAGCTCCTTTCTCTGTGATAACTCCAGCTGTGTCAAGTTCACACAAACCTAGCCAGTACAATCTGTAAAGAAGTATTTTGGACACAGGAGTGGCTATGTTTAAGAGACCATTATTTGGAAGCTACACTCACAGGAACATAAGATGTATTTCAGTTTTAGTTGAAAAGATAATCCATTTACTACATATTTACATAATTAAAACATTTAGTAGCATTAAATAATCATATGTTTGGAAAAAAACTTCTGTGTTATGATTGTACAAATGACAATATTAAAGCTATAAAGTAAAAATTCTCAGAATCTCAAAGCTGTTTCTTTGGGTTAAATATATTCTGCACAAGCAGATGGAACACATTGCTGGCCCAAGGAGAAAGAACAGCATAGCAACAGCACAAGACAGAAACTCAGTTAATCAGTATAGTACTTTAAGCAACAGATATTATTTTACATTTATTTATGAAGGGAAGAAGGTGTTAATGGTATGCCATGGTAAAAATATAGAGGTCAGAGAAGATTCTCTCCTTTAATTATGTGGGATCCAGGAATGGAAGTCAGATCGTCAGGCTTGGCAGCAATCCCCTTTATGTGCTGAGCCATCTCATAGTCCCAGAAATAGATATTTTAAATGTCTTTAAAGAAAAGAAAAAGAGGGGAGGGGAAATTGAATGGTTAGGGTAGCATCACATAGAAAGGAGGCACTGGAGAAACCTCTCTCCTTGACACTTCACCAGAGCAACAAGAAGTCAGTAAAAAAAAAAAAAAAAAAAAAAAAAAAAAAAAAAAAAAAAAAAAAAAAAGGCCCTTACTGGGCTGGTGAGATGTCTCAGTGAACAAGTGGACTGCTGCCAAGCCTGATGAACTGATTTCCATCCCGAGGGCCTATAAGGTGGAAGAAAAGAAACAAATGCTCACAAACCCCCTGCCTCTGTCGGCCACTCACACACTATGGTGCGTTCACACACACACACCACACACACACACACACACACACACACCACCCCAACACACACACACACACACAAACAACACCCCACCACACACACACACACACACACACATACCACTCCACCACACACACACACACACACACACACACACACACACACACACACACAAATTAAATCAATATTTTAAAAGAAATAGTTCTGCAGATACTGCTCAGTAAGTAATAGTCCTTGCAGAGAATCTAGATTCAGTTTCCAGTGCTCACACATGGTACTGCAGTTCAAGATCTGATGCCTTCTTCTGAAACTGTAGGCACCAGGTACATGTGTTATGCACATAAACACAAGCAGAAAAAACACTAAACACATGAAAAAGTACATCTTAAAATTAATCTTTAAAAATGAAAGTTATACCATATATATAATGTAAAGAAACAAAAAGAAAAGAGAGAGGGAGAGAGAGAAAGAGAGAGAGAGAGAAAGAAGAAGAAGAAGAAGAAGAAGAAGAAGAAGAAGAAGAAGAAGAAGAAGAAGAAGAAGAAGAAGAAGAAGAAGAAGAAGAAGAAGAAGAAGAAGCTGAGGCATTCCATAAGGAACACCAAAGCTCTTGTAACATAAGAAACATTCGAAAGAGTAGAACTTGCTTTAACAGAAAGAGATAATTTGTGAGAAGCAGAAAGCAGAAGCTGGGAAGCCAGGTGCACAATGATATAGCAGGAACGATATATCAGCAAGGAAGTACAGAGTCATGATCCCTGTCATGCCTAAGGTCTGTCTCAGCATCATCCAAGCATGGAGGGAATTGTAGAAATCCAGGTCACCCTGTCATCTAGGTAGAGAAGCATAAAATGTAACATAAGCACAGACATTAGAAAATTCTGATGGGGATTCCTAGAAAAAGAGAAGTTCAAAAGAGCAGCAGGAGAGATGCCACAATACAGGCCATGATTAATTGCGAATAAGTAGAGTGGCTGTAGGGGATGGAAGGTGCATGAGGTCATCCATGGTAAGGTGGAAGACAGCACAAAGGGGAGGTTCATTTGAACAAGATAAATGCATTGCTTTGTGGAAGACTGGCCTGGAAAGAGTTTGCCTTGGGTTACTTTTCTTTATTATATTATTAGTATATTGTACTGGATTCATTTCTGTTACTGTGATTTTATATATATATATATATATATATATATCCTGACAAACAGCAACTTACAAAAGAAAGCTGTTTACTTGGGCTCAGAATTCTAGGTTATTCCTTATGCTGGAGCTTGAGACAGATGATCAAACCCCATCCTGTCATGAGCAAAGGGAAGTGTATGCTTGTGTGTTGGCTTGCTTGCTTGCTTGTGACTGATTCCATTTCTCCATCCTTATACAATTCAGGGTCCCCTGAATAGGTAATGGTACTACCCACAATGGGCAAAGTCCTCCTAAATCAAAAAACAATCAAGTCAATCAATCAACAATAGGGCAACATACCAACCCAATATAAACAAACAAACAAATAAAAATGAACAAAAGCCTTCACTGAGACTCAATAGTTTACCAAAGAATATCTAAGCTGCATAAAATTGACACAGATAACAAACAAAAACCTGCATTGAGACTATATCTTATTCCACGCAAATTTAGCTGGCATGAGTTTAACAAAGATAACCATGACTGTCATGTAGCGAGGAAGGATTTTTAAGATTTTTAAGATTTTTTGGGGGGGGGGGAGTGCGAGAAAGAGTTTCTCTGTAAAGCCCTGGCTGTCCTGGAACTCACTTTGTAGACCAGGCTGGCCT
Organism: Mus minutoides; assembly: GCA_902729485.2. NCBI lineage: Eukaryota > Metazoa > Chordata > Mammalia > Rodentia > Muridae > Mus > Mus minutoides. Next base: position 223,396 of record LR750730.1, on the reverse strand, counting down.
CGAACTCAGAAATCCTCTTGCCTCTGCCTCCAAGTGCTAGGCTTTAAAATTTTTTTTTTTAATTTTTTATTATGCATATATATGTGTGTCAGTATATGGGTGTGTGAAAATGACTACAGATGTTCACAGACACCTAATGAGGGAATCAGATACCCTGTAGCTGAAGTTATAAGAGAGCATGTGAGCCACATGACTTGGTGCTAAGAAGTGAACTTGGGCTCTGTGCAAAGGAAGTATGCACAGTTAATTGCTGAGCTATCTCTCCAGCTTCACAGTGGCAAATTTTGTACTTTCTATTTACTACCATCCATTTCCACATCCCATGTTCAATTACTCATCTTCCTTTCCCTAGGCTGGCTTGTCTCCATGGGACCTTTCTGCCTTCTCTCCATCACTATCTGTCACCTAGAGCTCAGCTGGCAAAGCTCCTGTAGTCTGCATTCCTGCTGCACTCCCTCAAATTCTTCAAGTACTTAAATAAAAAAACGATTTATGGTATTCTATCAATTTTTTATAAGATCAATGAAACCTGTGATTAATTGACAAATGCAGCAATAATTGCAAGGTGGATTTGGGGGAAAGGCTCAGCAGACAAAGTGATTGTAACACAAGCATGAAGAGCTACTATGTCCAATTTTCTGAGGATCCACCAGACTGACTTCCAGAGTGGTTGTACCAGATTTCAATCACTCCAGCAATAAAGGAGTGTTCCTCTTTCTCCACATTTTCACTAGCACCTGCTGTCACTTGAGTTTTTGATCTTAACAATTCTGACTGGTGTGAGGTGGACTCTCAGGGTACGTTCAAGAGGACCCAGCTTTCTCACTCCTAGGCATATATGTAAAAGATGTTCCAACATATAACAGACACATTCTACACTATGTTCATAGCAGCCTTCTTTATTATAGTCAGAAGCTGGAAACAACCCAGATGTCCCCCAATAGAGGAATAGATCCAGAAAATGTGGTACATTTATACAATGTAGTACTACACAGCTATTAAAAACAATGAGTTCATGAAAGTTGCAGTAAATGGATGGAACTAGAAAATATCATCCTGAGTGAGGTAACCCAGTCACAAAAGAACACACATGGAATGTACTCACTGATAATTGGATATTAAGATAAAAGTATGCATTACCCACACTAAAACGTACAGATCATATGAAGCTCAAGAAGAAGGAAGACTGAAGTGTGGATGCTTTAGTCCTACTTAGAAGGAGGAACAAAATAATAATGGATGTAGAGGGTGGGAGGGACATAGAAGGAATATTGGAGGGGAGAGGGAAAAAGGGGGCAGGATCAGATGTGGGAGGAAACCAGGGAGATGAACAGAGAGAGGGTCAGGAAACTGTACAAAGAAGTGTAGCAAATTCTGGGGAATGGGGGTAGCCAACATAAAGTCCCAGATGCCAGGAAACCAAGAGGCTCCCAGGACCCAACATGGATGACATTAGCTGAAATACCCAACAAAGGGGAGAGAAAACCTGTACAGGTCATATGGAGAGGTTAGGCACAGCCCCGAGTTGAAGGATGGGGCTAGCAACCCTTCTCAAAATTTTAACCCAAATTACTACTGTCTAAAGGAAATACAGGGACAAAAAGTATGGCAGAAAATGAAGGAAAGACCATCCAGAGACTGCCCTCCTGGGGAGTCATCCCATATCCAGCCAGAAAATCCAGTTACTACTGCTAATGTCAAGAAGTGCTTGCTGAAATGAGCCTGATGCAGCTGTCCCCTGGGAGACTGCATATGCGATGCTTGAAGCCAACCATCAGATTGTGAATGCAGACACCAAGGGAGGAGTCAGGGAAGGACTGAAAGAGACAAAGAGGTTTGCAACCTCATAGAAAAACAATATCAACCAACCTGATCCCCTAGAGCTCCCAAGGACTAAACCACCAACCAAAAAATACACACGGAGGGACCCATGATTCCAGCTGCATATGTAGCAGAGGATGGTCTTATTTGGCATCAATGAGAGGGGAGGCCCTTTATCATGTGCTCATTTGATGCTCCATCATAGGGGAATGCTAGGGCAGTGAGGCAGGAATTGATGGGTAGGTGACAGAGCATCCTCATAGAAACAGTGGGTCAGGGTTGGCATGGGGAGCTTGTGGAGGGGAAACTGGGAAGTGGAATAACATTTGAAATGTGAATAAATAAAATAACCAAAAAAAAAGAAGAAGAAGAAAAGAAAAGAAAAAGAAAAAGCATGAAGATCTAAGTTGCATTCCCCAGAACTTACATTAAAACAAACAAACAAACAAACAAACAGCTGGAAATATGCCTCAGTGGTTGAGAGATCTAACTGCTTTTTCAGAAGTCTTTAGCCCAATTGCCAGCAACCACATGATAGCTCAAAACTATCTGATATGGGATCTGACGATATCTTCTGTTGTGTCTGAAGACACCTACAATATACTCATACAACTAAAATAAATAAATATTTTTAAAAAGATAGTTCTCAGGGGCTACTGCTGGCCAGCAAGCCTAGACTACTTGGTGAGGTCTAGTCCAGTGACAGAATTGTCTAAACAAAACAAAAACAAAAACAAAAACAAAAACAAACAAAAAACAATGATGGCAAGCTGACTGACTAGGTCAGGTGCTTGCAAGCTTATAGCTTGCTTTGATGAAGTCCATTGCACAAGCAGACACGGAAGCCAATGATATCTATGTCCCCAGGTACTATATAGACACACCAAGGATTCTTAATATTCCCTGTAAATAAGATAAAATCATACATATTTTGCAGCTGTAGAAACAGATTTTGAGTGATTAAACTATTTGTACAAATTCATTGGGGGCATATGTATTGAACTGGGTCATGACTCCAGATCAGTGTGGCCCTTAGAAAACTATCTTCTCCCCATATTATTATATGAATTGCAACCGCAGTCCAGCACACCTCATCTGCTGACTCAGCTAAGAAGTCAGTAACAACATTCTTCATTGTTACACTAGTGCTGTTGTTTGGGGATAAATGCTGTGGCAGGAACTCAGCCTGAGTTAGTGTTGAATTTAAGTAAAGAAATATTTAAGGATTGATAAATATTTCTATTCCATCACCATGAATAATCACCACTGTACAGTGATGTTCTACCAGGCTCTGCTGCAGGAATATTTAACTCCAAAATTTCACTGATTTCACAAAAATAATATCTGGCCCATAAAAATCACCCATGCCAATGTCTAACACAAATCAATGGAGGTGTTATTCTATCACTTTCCTAAGGCCTAAATTAACAGATTTTGTTACATGTTTTGTTCATGCATCATCATGAACAGTGTAATTTTTATCATCCAAACAGAAAAAGAACAAAACAAACAACAACAACGAACCAAACCAAAAACAAAAATACATAAATAAATCCACACTTAATTGTAGGACAATAGACTAGAACATATATGGTGAACACACTGATGTTTGTTGTGAATAGATATTTCTATGTGTGTGAGCTCATGTTAATGCAAATCCATGCATATGCATATATGTCTGGAGCCAAGACGACAATCTTGTTTCAAGTGCCATTAACATTATTTTGGAGAGATTTTTTTTTTTTTTTTTTTTTTTTTTTTTTTGGTGGGGGCAGATTGTTTTTATTTGAAGCAGGATCTCACTGAGTAGCCTGGTGTCTCAGTTTAGGTTTTACTTTTGCAAAAAGACACTATGACCAAGTACTCTTATAAAAGACAACATTCAATTGGAGATATTTCACAGGTTCAGAGCTTCAAAGCTTCAGAGGTTCATTTATAATTAAGGCAGGAGGATAGCAGCATCCAGGCAGGCATGGTGAGGCTACTAGAAGACTGCCTACCTGCAGGCTAGAAGGAAGGTCTTTTTAAGCCCTAACCTGACAGGGAAACACTTTGTCAGACAACATGCCATCTTGTTTTCTGAGACACTTTATTTCTTGGCCTGAACAAATATATTACACTATCTGTCTGTTCAATGCTGGGATCTACCTATCTCTCCTTTCCCAAGACTGTAATTAGAGGCACACACAACCATGTCAACTTTACATCAGTTCATGGGTCAAAATCTAAGTTCATGCTTGTAAAGCACATACTTTTCTGTCTGCGCTGCTCCCTACCCCAAGAACACAGAACTACTGGGTGAGCAATAAATTATCTGTTAGGTTCACAAGAACATGTTAAATGACAAAGGTAAACCTTAAAACTGCTGTACATCTCTCACAGGTCCCTGTTTCACTGTAGTATACAGAAAAAGAATTCTTCTAAAACCATTAGAAATGCTAATCCATCCAATTTAGAATTGCAGAAAAATTCAAATACCCTCACTATCCTCAATCAAGGACTTCCAGCACACCCCAGAGGCCTCTCAGACATACAGTATAATCTTGTCCTTCACAGATTAAACTCCCAGCTCCCATGTGCCATCTTTCATTGATGAACCATTTTGCCTCTATAGCCTAAGGTTTTTATGACGATCTTTTTTGTCTGATTGTTTATATGTCATCACATTCTAATATGAATTTGCTGCAGCATATATAAAATGTTTTGAAATCAGCTCAAGGGTCTAGAAAATTGTCTTAATGTTTAAAAGCACTTGCCTCCAAACCCTAAAGAACAAAGTCCCAACCCCAGTAAGCACAAAACAAGCCCGGCATCCAGCCCACAACTGTAATGACAGGTCTGAGGAGGTGAAGACAGGAGGATCTCTGAAGCTTACTGTCTTCCACCCTAAAATGAAGAACATGAGGCTCAGGATCAGGAAGAGATGCTAAATCCATAGGATAAGTGGAGAGTACTAGAGGAATGTACCAACATCTTATTCTGGTACCTGAGTGCACAGGCACACACACAGCTGCACAGACAAGCTAAATTAAATTTATCGAATAAATAAATCTTTAAAAAGAAAAGAAGTTTACAACATAAAAGCGGGCATGCCAAAAACAGTACTATACAAAGCTGCACCCATGAAGGGGGTTGGTACAATTGTTTGGAATGAGTGCAAAATATTTCTTATCTAACATATGTTCCCAGGGAGCTGAGTAAGAGTGAAACAGATGGTCTATAATCTAGAAGTGTATCCCAAAAGATAAAAGTTTAAACAAGGCCAGGCAACATAACAAATACCTCTAATCTCAGCACTCATGAGAATGGCAATTTTGTAACCACCTGGAAATATCAAAACTCTATCTCAAAACAAACAAAAATTTAGACACATGATCTGAGGAATGTCAGCTACTCTCAGATCTACCCAAGGAGGATACAATAAGGAGAAAGAAAACCAAACAAATTCAAATGTAATTCCAAAAGTGAATAGCATTGGAGGAATGTTCCAAGGCCCTCTGATGGATTTAGGGAAGCTTGGAATTTAGAGAGTAAGTATTAGGAACCCCCATCTAAGGGCAAAAAGGAAATATTTTCTCCAGAAGTGGGAGACATCTAGAAAATCCTGGGGACACAACTATGTCACTAAAGACTTGCCTTGAAAGCATAAAGACTTGAGTTTGATCCCTACCCACAGTCCAGGTAAAAATGCCAGGCATGGTGACACACACTTGTAATTTCAACACTGGGGAGACAGAAACAGGAGAATTTCTGGTAATCACTATGAGACAAAAGAAGCCTTCCTTAGGTTGCATTTGACATGCATTTTGTCACAGCCATAACACAAGGGACTATGTGAACTTATTCAGGCTGGGTAGGACATTCCCTTACTTGCATAGAGAATTAACTTGGAATTTAGGCACACAGAACAACCTTCAATCATAGGCCTGGTTGAGAAAATAAATAGTACTTTTTTAAAAGAAATCTGGCCAAAAATTGCCACAAAACAAATCTACTTTGGCCAGAAATTCTGCAACTTGCATTGTATGTCTTGTAAATGTGACTTTTGAGGTTGTGTTTGGCTGCCCACTTCTCCTGCTTAGGGAACTCTAAAATACACATCTGTCTCCAAGAACTGGCTGATGCTGCACAAAGAGTTGATGGAGAACGGAGTTATCAGATATTCCTCCTGACTCCATCAACAATTAAAGGTGCAAGTGTTAATTAAGACAGGGATACACCACATCTTCGCCAAAGCTGGGATAGACCCCAGTGAGGAGAGTGATACAAGAGTCAAACTAGACTAGCCTCTAAAACTGATCAGCTCAAATGACCTTGCAATGGGGAATGCAGCTGATCTACTACTCTGTCTCCTGATGCCTTTCTTCATCCCATTGATGCAGATCCAAGCTAATCCCCACTTAGCCTTTCTGGTTGTATCATAATTTTATTTTGGGAGCAACTCCAATTTCTAGATCCCCGTCAATACAATTAACTGGCCTGGCCCAGACACATTCTGCCCTATCTCCTTCATGTGATGCTTCTGCTAAGAAATAAGCCATTCACAGATCATGCATGACTTGGACTCTATCATGTGAGATAGAACTGTCATGACAGAAAAACAGATCACGATTCCTTTCAGAGATGACCCCAGCTGGTGGCACCCTATGGACAAGTGGCCATAGAATAAAAGGATGAGATTGGGGGAACCTATTAGTCTTGCCTTAAGTACTGAATCTATGTGGACTTAACAGAACTAGGGCCTAGAAAGGAGCACTCACACAGGAACAATGAGTGAAGTCCACAAATGGACTTAAAGGAGAAAACCAAATTAAAGTTATTGTGGTTTGAAAGAAAAATGCCCCAATAGGCTCGTATCTTTGAACACTTATTCCCCAGTTGATAGCACAGCTTTGCTGGCTGCAGAAAATATATCACTGTGGTTGGGGTATTCCCTCTCCCCTTCCTCCACCTCTTCCTCCTCCTCTTCCTTTTCCTCCTCTACTTTCTCCACTCCCTCTCCCTCCTTCTCCCTCCCCTCCTCTTCCTCCTTCTTCTCCTTCTCCTCCTCCTCCTCCTCATCCACTCTTGACTTCCTCTTGCCATGCCTTCTTCATCACTATGGACTCTATCCCTCTGGAATCATGAGTCAAACAGGTCATGAAATTTTTCTGTAGCTTTTGGTAAAGATATGCTATCATAGAAACAGAGAAGTCACTAATACAAAGGATTTCCTAACCTCAAGAGGAAATAAAAATATTACAGGGAAGAAAACATAATCTCATTGAATTGCTTGGTCAGTTAGATACATATGCAGCATAAATAATGAATAATGAATTCTACCAAGATCTGATATTAGAAAGAAATGGGAGGATGTACATGTTTGAGTGGCTTAAAAGTGTCAAGCCCTTACTTGTTCTTCTACAAAGGAAGGGAATTGTGATTTCCAAAATTGTTAATCAGGAAGTAATACAGCCTGAAGGATTACTGAGTGGATAAAGCACATGTGTCTCTTATAAAGGATCTGTTTCGCAACACCCACATCAGTCAGCTTACAACCCATAGCTACTGCAAGCTCCAAGATATCAGATGCCATCTTCAGACATCTGTAATCACTCTCCCAACCACACACACATTAACATGCATAGAAAGACATATACAAGCATACTCACAAGCTTTTAAATAAAATAAATCTTTTTCCCTATTGTATTTTTATTTTTTATTTTATTTTCACAAAATATAATTACCTCATTCCCTTCTTCCCTTTCCTCCCTCTCTCCAATTCCTCCCGTTCCTCCTCCTTTGCAACCTCTCAAATTTATGGCCTGATTTTACATAAAATTGCAATGTGTCAAGACAAATGTTTTAAAATATATATCACTGAAAGCAAACAAACAAACAACCATGTATATGGCTTCTTTTAAAACAAATGGCCAAAGAGAGTGGAAGTGCTTATCTATGACAAGGACAACGACCATACTGCAGCATATATATATATATATATATATATATATATATATATATATATGTGTGTGTGTGTGTGTGTGTGTGTGTGTGTGTGTGTGTGTGTGTGTGTTTGTGTAGTTTGTATATATGTACATATGTATAAATATATAAATACAACTTTCTGATTCTGTTCAGTGTATGTATGCAAATCCAGGGCTAATCATAGGGTATTGTTAAAAAAAACAAAACAAGCAAACAAACAAACAAACAAAAAACCATTAGGGGTGTTCCTTCCTAGGAAAGACTACTCCCCCACTTTTAGCACTCCTTAGATGATTGTAGTTCTTCTGGCGGTTGTGCCCATGACACTCTCCCCTTCCACATAAGAATATCTATTTTAGTAGTTGTTTCAATCTTGTTCAGGTAGCCATAATACTGAGGATATCACAAATGTAGTTTCTCTGTATTTCTAGGAGAATTTCAAACCAGATTTCCTGGTTCCATAGCCCTTACAATCTTTTTACTCCTCATCCTCAATATTCCCTGTGACTTGGGTACATGAGTTGTATAATGGATGTTTCCTGGGACTGGGATCCATACATCAGTTGTTCTCAAAATTATATCTAATTATATTCCAAATACTTATTCTTATACCTACTGACAAGTATAACTCTCATCCCCTCTCCAGCCCTCCTAAAAGACACTTCTCATTGTAACAGCCATAGACCATTTCAAAACATTACAACTATTCAAGATAAATTATTGTAAAAATAAGTATAACTAAAAACATGCATGAAGCTTTCATTTATAGAGTTAGATAAAGAGTGTAGAAGTGCTTGTTGATAAAGAAAACAAACTGTGGGTTATGGTCAAAGTGCAACATTGCCTTTCCTGTAATTAATATCTGTCTGTAAGTGGTGTATGTATGCACACAGGCACACACACACACACACACACACACACACACACACACACACACACACACTCAAAGTAATACTCGTTGAGTAGGCTATTTAAAGTTTCCATGATACAAGGAAGGTAACTTTTTCTATTAATTATTCCCAGAATCCATCTGCCAATTTCCTAAGTGCCTGAGTCCCAATGTTCCAGGGCATCTCCAAATCAAATCAAATCTAAAGCTGTTATGTTCCAACAAACAAACACAACCCATTGTGTTAATTCTTAACTTTAGTAACACAAGTCACAAGCCCATTTCTGGAGGAAAGAGGTCAGATGTGTGACTCAAAACATCAATATTTTATTTCTGATTCATCAATCATTCACCATTTATTGGCAAGGAAGTACCTTTCTGGGAGTATCTCTGCAGGTCTCCTCCCAGAGCCTAGACTGTTAATATTTCATGTGTGGGGGATGAAATAGCTGCAGAGATAAGTTACCTGGACCAGGATACACAGAGAAAGTGACTCTTTTTTTTTGTAGACAGAAAGGGCACACACAATGGGCAAACTTCATCACACTACTCTCTCAGAGAGTCTCTGAACTAAATGTTGTGCTGCCTCAACACGGAAGCCCCATTGCAAAGACAAACTGAGGTGGAATTTCCCTTAGCAAGCTCCTTATTTCCCAGTTTTCTGCAACCAGAATTATCACCATCATCTGATCTCAGAGTCAACAACTCTATTAACTGAAGACTGGCTGAAGCCAGGCAGAATGGCACATGTTTGTAATCTCAACATTGGGGAGGTTTGAGTAGCCTAATCTAAACTTCAAGTCCTGGGCAACACTATGAAACTCATCACCAAAATGGTTAAGGGAGACAGCTCATTTGGTAAAGGACTTGCCATGCAGGTATAAGAACCCAAGTTTGGCCCTTAGAATCTTTGAAAAAGCTAGATACAGTGCTTGTGTTTCTAGCATGTTAAGGTAGAGACAGAAGGCTCCCTGGGGTTCAAAACTCAGCCCAATTATGGAATTCTATGCTAAGTAACAGACTCTAGTTGTGAATGGATAGTAGCTAGGAACAGTATCATAAGTTGTCTTCTGGCTTCTATGTACATACTTGTGCATACTCACATACAAAAACAAAAGTAAAAAAAAGTATTTCATAATTTAATTATTTGAAAGTGAAAATCTCATTCATCATAAAGTACTTGAAAAACAACAACAACAACAACAACATTGTATCAGACATGCAGAAAGATCTCAGGAATTTATAAGAACAGTTTATAGCCCGGCAAAGTGGTGCACACCTTTGATCCCAGCACTCGGGAGGCAGAGGCAGGCGGGTTTCTGAGTTCGAGGCCAGCTAGGTCTACAAAGTGAGTTCCAGGACAGCCAGGGCTATACAGAGAAACCCTGTCTTAAAAAAACAAAAAAACAAACAAACAAAAAAGACCAGTTTATAAACCTTTTACCTTCAGCAGAAGTAACCTGTAATTTTCCTGGCACTGCTCTCCTGCGTATATGCCATGGTATATAGCATTTTTCACTTTTGTAAACTAAAATTCAAGATGGTAGCCATTTTATGAGACTCAGAAAAGACTTGACTTATTTTTCCTTATCAAGTTCACTGAGAAATAACTTACAAGCTGTAACTTCTTGTTGTTAGAGAACAGAATTTAATGAGTTGTGGTAGCTCTGTGCACCACCAGAAACCCCAAAATCTCTCCTCAATTAAGATATAGGACTGAGCTTGTGAGATGGCTCAGTCAGGGAGAACTTGCCATGTAAGCATGAGATCCTGATTTTAATTCCCAGCTCCACAAAAAATGCTGGGCACAGCAGCATACATCTGTAATTCCAGTACTGGGGAAATGAAGATAGGAGTGTATCTGAAACTCACTGGCTATGCACCCTAGCAAGATCAGTGAGTTTTAAGCTCAGCAAGAAATGTTGTCTCAAACTTAAGGTAAAGAAGATGAGCAGTATGCCAAAGGTCTCCAATTGAATGCACGAATACATGTATAAGTACATTAGTGTGAACACACACACACACACACACACACATACACAGAGTGAGAGAGGGAGAGAGAGAGAGAGAGAGAGAGAGAGAGAGAGAGGACATGAGACATTTATTTCTATTATTTCCAAAAGATTCTTCATATTCTTTTGCAGTCACCCCACTCCACCCCCATTGATCTCTGTACTGGTCAACTACTGATATGCATTGTTCACTATAAATTAGGTGATATTTTAAATTTATTAAGGTTTGGGAGCTGGAGAGACAGCTCAATGGTTAAAAGCATTTGCTACTCTTGCAGAGGACCAGAATTCACATGGCTGCTCACAAACATGTGTAACTTAAGTTCCAGTGAAAGGAGACACCCTCTTCTGGCTTCCATCGGTGCAGCACACACATGGTACACAAGCATATGAACAGACAAAGCAGTCATACACTCTGGGGCAATGGGCAATGCACAGACAGGTTGGTCTCCAGTAGAGTTGAGGTCTGAACCCTGGTAGAACCCGATGGGTGGTAATCCCCACCTACAGGGGACAGAAGAATTTCCCTGTTCCCTCATGTTTCCTGGACCCCTGGCTCCTGCTGAAGTTACCACCCCCACAGCCCCCACAGGAGAAGCCTGTGGCTAGTAGTCAAGTACACTATGTCCCAAGTTTCTGACCTTCAGGCTAGACTCCTCCCAGTTACCTAGCAATAGCAAGATAACAATCCCACTATAAGAGGGGCTGTTTGGCCTCTCTCTCTCTCTCTCTCTCTCTCTCTCTCTCTCTCTCTCTCTCTTTCTATTTTTCTCTTTCTCCCTGCCTTTCTACAATACAGCTCTAAAACAATAGACTGCCTCTGTTCTTCAAGGCCCGCTGTGCTTGGATAATGGGATAGGTTTTCTCCTAAGGAGCTGTGCCTGATCTCCCTTCAGAAGGCCTTCCTATGCTCTAGCCACACAGCAGACTAAGGACTCTTGCCTGCATGGGAACCTCTCTCCTTCTGTCCTCATCATGTATCTCTGGGGCCAAAAGTGTCACCCCAGGGTTCTCAGCTCCTCTGCTATATCCAGCATGGGATGCTGGAGACTGAGAACCTGGTATGGGGGCTGCCCCTTGTCCACCCTGTGCAGTATGAGGTCATTGGATTCACGCAGCCTGATGCCCACCTGAGGCCAAGTGGAAAGAGTCTGCAGTCCTCCAGCATCTGCCTGCCCAGAGCACAGGAACTGGCAGGAAGCAGGTTCTCTCCCTCCCCACACTTCCCCAACACTTACAGCCCTACAATACACATTTGCAATATTTACATAATTTTTGTTGTGTGCCTATATGACTGTGTGTGTGTGTGTGTGTGTGTGTGTGTGTGTGTGTGTGTGCACATGAAAACAAGTACCCAGAGAGAAAAACAAACAAGGTGCTTGCATCAGACATGGCTGCTGGAAAGCCCACTCAGGTACCCTGCAAGAGCCCTACACATTCAAACAGAGTCATTTTCCCAGCTGCCATTTTTTTTTATCTTATTGTCTTTGTAGGATGTATGTGAAAATGCATGAGTGTGGAGGTCAAATGCCAACACTGTGTGGTCAGTCCTCTCCTTCCACCTTCAAGGGTTCTGGGGAAAACACTCAGATACTCAAATTTTCTGATAAAGTACCTTTACCCTCAGAGCTATCTCCCCAGCCCCAACCTGGCTTTTTCCACTCAGCATAATGATTCTAAAACGCAACTGTACTGTTGGGTGGAACTATTCATGGTCATTCTCTAGTGAGTAGTTTCCAGTTATGTAAAGACATCACAGTTTTTATATCCATTCTGATAATGGACATTTAGATTGTTTCCAACTTTTTGTTACTGTAAATATAGTTGCTATGAATGTAATTCGTGAGTATTTATGTGGAAACTGGCTTTCATCTCCCTTTAGTGAATAATTAGTGGTAGAATGACAAGGTCATGTAGTAGATAAGTAAAAAAGGACAAAAACAAGCTATAACATTAATTATGCACGATTATCAAGTTTACTTTGGAAATACTGGGTTATGTAGGAGTGAAAACCATGATAAGGACCTGTCTGTAATCTGAGTCAACAGAACTAAAGCTGAGTTATTGATTCCTGCCTGTGAATAACTGATTGCCCAGTTGTGAACATTGATGAATCTTGTTCCCTAAGCATAAATTGTCTTAAACAGAAATGTGCAAATCTCAACTTCTGAAAAGTTTGCTAATCTCTGAGGTGGGAGCATCAACTTTGGGGCAGAAATAAAACATTACTCTAGGTCATCAATGGTTGAAGAGAAAATATTAGAGAAACACCTATTCCTACTTAGCCTATGAAATATTTCTAATATGTCTGGGCCTTTGCACAGTAGCCACTTTCACAAACACAAGGGATGTCAAGGCATCTGGAAAGCTGCTAGTGCACTGTTTGACTTCCAGTACTCTGGACATCAGGGTTCTCTCTCAGCTAGTAAGTATCCTTCCCACACAGTTGCTTTCTGCATCTATAACTTGGGGAGTGGAGGTGGCTCATGAAACTTGTAACTTCACAGCTTTCTCAAACATGTGAAATTTGTTTACTTCTCAGTTTGGGGAGCTACTCCTGTTCTCTTTAGAGAACGTTTTAACACAGAGAAGATTGCTAGGCAACAGTATTTTTTCACTATTTCTTTTGTTTTGAGATTATAATTATATCATATCTGGCTGCTGTCTTCATGACTACTTGGGTACCTGAGCACCTCCATCAAGCCGCTTAGGGGAGACAAAATACAATCCAAGGATTCCAAGCCCTACCAAAATGAAAGATTCTGCAGGATGTGTACAGAATGGTAACAAAGTGTAACAGCTCTCTGAAGGGAAGCCTATGCAGGGCAGATAGCCAGGGTCTCCCCCGGCTACTGTTGCAGAACCTGTGCTATTAGCAGCAGTAGTTGCCAGCTGCTGCAAGCAACCAAAAGCCATAGAGGAAGCCACTAAACAAGTAGCAGAAAGTGGATAAGACCAACAGGTAATGGCAGCGATTAGCTGTGGACAGAGGGCTCAAGCCCAGTCTGCTGGACAGATTGCAGGTCCAGTGATGAATGCTTCAGGAGAGAAAACTCTTCCGCAGAGTGTTACAGCTCAATAAAATAGCCAACCTCAGATGACTTTTCTGTGAAGTAACTTATGAACTTTATTCCATCTGGGTAGGATCCTTATAACCATTTGGGGAGTAGGGTGGGGTTCAGGTGTAAATGTTTCCTGTTGGCTCAGTCTGAGATGTTAGGGATGCTTTGATTACATGGGAAAGGAGTTCAGGTATTGTCCCAATGTGACTGATTGTCATGGTCCTCTCAATTGGATATCATGCTTTCATATGCCAGGAAAGTTAGCACTTGCCAGGGAACTGGATTGACAGCTACCATTCTCAATTCTCAGATGACCCAGGGTTTTGAACCTGCCTCAACCTTACCAGTTCTTCTGTCTGGTGGCGTGGTTCACTTTTTGAGATTAACATTATTTATTTCCCTTCCTCCTTCTTCCTCCAAGCCCTACAATAAATCCTAGCACTTTCAAATTCATTATTTTATATATATGCATATACATACATATCTCTAAATATAATCTGTTCCCTCTAAATAATGTTATTTATATGTATGTTTTCAAGGCTGACTATTTGTTATTGAATAATTGGTTGGTGTACTCTTCCCTGGGGAAAACCATGTCTCCCACTTTGATCATTTCTTAGTTCTTTGGGTAGGCTTGAGATCTAGTGATATGTGCACAATTCACTCTGGTATGTCTCTTGTGATTGCCCTTGTTCATCTCATGTTTAGCCAACCACGTGTGTGAAACTTGGCTGATATGGTATCCTCTTCTCGTCTCTGTGGGTACCAGAAACCCATGTAGCACACAAAAACCCATATAGGTCAATGCCTATATACATAATATGTTTGGGGGTTTTGTTATTATTGTTGTTCTGTTTTTGTTATTGTTTGTTTTCTTTTCAAGACTGGGTCTTGCTTTGTAGCTCTGGCTTTCCTGAAACTAACTATGTAGATCAGGCTAGCCTCAAACTCATAGAGATCCTCCTACTTCTTCCTCCCAAGTGTTGGAATTAGAGGTATCCATCACTATGCCTGGCTCCATAAAATAAAATTTAAATGAATAATTTTTAAACAGAGTACCTGAAATTGAGAAAGAAAAGAAGTGGGGGATGAGGAGTTGGAAGAGAGTGAATAGAGAATGAATTTAATCAAAACACATTATATGCATATAGGAAATTCTCAAACACTAAAGAGATGTCTATGCACTGTCCTAGATTGCTTCTATGTTGCTGCAATAAAACACTAACCAAAACCAATCTGGGTGGAGTGGTGACATTATATTTAATTTTGCACCTTTCAGGTTGGAAGCACAGTCTGTAGAAGAATACAGCTTACTGGCTTGCATTTCCTGGCTTAAATACTTTGCTTTCATAGACATTGTAAGTCATACAGGGACTCATCCCACATTAACCATTAATCAAGAAAGGTTTCTGTAACATACCAACAAGTCAATCTGATGGAAGCAATTCCTCTGTTCCTTTTTACTCTTCTCAGGTAACTCTAGTTGACAAAAATTTAATCAACACACATACCTTCATTTCTGTTCACCTAAGAAACTCACATTGCCTTTTTTTTTTAAAGAAAGGAAGGGAAGAAGGAAGGAAGTGTGGGAGGGAGGGAGAGAGGGAAGAAAGGAAAGAGGAAGGGAGTGGAGAAGGGAGGGAGAGAGAGAAGAAGGGAGGGAAAGAAGGAAGGAAGGAAGGAAGGAAGGAAGAAGAAATGATTTTGAGTTTTCTCTGTAATTTTAGGGAACCAGTAATATTAGTACAACATTATTTTAGTCAATATACTCCATTCTAAAACTGGATGTTTAAAACAACTTTAATTTCAGCAATCAGACAGCAAGGCAAGTGGATCATTGAGTTAGACCAGACTGCTTTGTAAAGCAAGGTACAGTACAGCTGGAGATACACAGAAAATTCCTGCCTTAAAAAAATAACATTAAATAAATTAATACCATGCTTACCCAAATTAATCACTCACTCACTCACTCACTCAAACCTACGAACTAGTTCCAGAGAAAAGACATTATCGTTCCTCACTATATTTTGTTTCAGTTTGAAGTTTGTTCCAAATATGTGATTGTATGATGGTAGTGTAGTTTTAATGCATGGGAAACTTGAATCATTTGGAGCCAGTAAGTTCCTTCTGTGCCTTCCTGGGGGCTCTATGGACTGACATTACTGTAGCCTCCATCTCAGCAGAGTGAAGCTGGTATTTACAGTATCCCTGAGTTCACTGCTCTGCTCCTTCCAGTAAGCTGCGAATGAGGAAAGTCTGACTCTGCAGACACTTGGCAATCATGCTGTAGAGTGTCTACTCCAAATGATTACAAAACAAAGACTTCTCCCTTGTGTGAAGTCTATCTGGTATCATCATCTCTATTGTGATGCCACAACTGTGTTTGCCCTTAGTGACATAAGTCCTTACTCACAGATCAATGACAATTTCAATTCTTCTTCTTCCTGAGTCTCTTTTGGTTGAAAGAAAAAGACTCACAGCAATGGTCTTTTATAGGTCATCATTGTTAGGTCATTTAAAGATGAGGACTTGAGACAGACAATCAGAAACAGTAGCCCTTACCATTAAGGATTTCACAGTCTATCATGAAGGACATAAAGACCACCATTTTTAATATTTCATTTTTTCTCACTGTTTCACTCTCTATCCTCCCCCACTGACTCTAAGCTTCATAAGAAAGTATGTTGTACTCCTGTAGAATTTTACATTATTCACCAGAAAAGGAAAAAAAAAAAAAAAAACTTCACTAAATGACTGAATTCAGATGTCAAGAGATCACCTCATCCATTTAGGGTCAAACAAGATTCATAGAGACTATGGCTTATATCATTTCAAATAGTAATATACTTGAGCATAGTGGTTCATACCTGTGATCTCAGCACTCAGGAAGCTGAAACAAGAGAATGGCTGTGAGTCTGAAGATAGCTTGGCCACATAGTGAATTCCAGACCAGCAGCCTGGGATAAAAATGGAGACCTTGTCTCAAAGAAAAATATGCAAACATATATAAATTCAAGCAAAATAGGCAAAAGTACTCAGGAGAAAAATTAAGCAGATAGACAGGATAAGGAGATAATAGCTTCTACCTAGGACCAAGCTGTCACTCATCTTCTCCAAAGCTCATCTCCTTAAATTGACTACAAGCTATCTGGACTCCACTTCATCCTTCTCTGTCTATCTGAAGTAGATAGAATTGGATGTGGCCAATCTAGACATCTCAAGTGCTAAGATAATTGCTTCTTTCTTATGCCAGTTTCCAGGACAGAGTTGCAAAACCATGAATTATCTACTACCTATCTTTTTATTCATAACAAACACATATATTTCTTACTAGTTAAGGAAATTACTTTTTTTCCTTTACTTTTCTCTCATTTAGCATTTTCTTTAGAGCTAGGTAGTGCTCCTTCTGGGCAGACTCCTATATCTGGTGACGCTTTCCCGGAGTACCCACAGCATCCTTTCATAGAAGCTGCTTCATTATAGCATCCTGAACCTGTCCATAGTCTAAGGCTCTCCTCTCATCACTTTGACCTGTAGGCTGGGTTTTAGAGACATTGTTGATAAAGAAATGAAGGCTGTAGCCTGATTCAGCACAGGAGACACACATCTTTCGTCATTTATGATCAGTGAGCAGCTGCAGCAGCCTCTGGGCCAGATAACAGGGTCTCTCCACATGGGACCAAGAATTTGAAGTCAATATTAACTAGGTGGTTTGCTAACCCCAGTACCAAAGGTAGTAAGTGCTGTAGTGCCTCCCTTTTTCTTTGGCCTTAAACTTAGTCAGCTTCCTGCTGTAATTATATCACTAGAGACCTGCCCAATAAAATCAAGATTGATTCAGACTTCCTGTAGCCTTCCTAAGCAGCTCCTAAGAACTAAGAATGTCTACTACATCTTCAATAAGGGGTCCACTTTGGACTGTTGTAAGGAAGAGGTCATGAGCTACTTCCTTCTAATGGGAGTTTACTCCTTCCCTCTTGTGAAAGGGAGCCCACTGACTCTAAAGGAGAAAGTAAATTCTGTTTTACTTTTAAAATCTCCTGTAATTGAGGCTGGGGCTTAGACTATATTAGGCAAGTCATTTGATCCTAGATCTCATATGAACAGTTAAGAACTCAGAATTGTAATCCTCAAACCTCTCCATATCTAAATACATCAGTCCCAGTCTATGATTTTATAAAACTTGGAACTCAGTTCATTGCTATTCTGTGTGGTGAGTTTATCTATAAACACTGTCTAAAGAGAGAAAGAAAAGAGTATTCAATTGATTTTTGTCAACAATCAATTCTAGAAAAGACTAACATCTTTTAAAACTGTATAAACTTTCTAAAGAACTGGATCCAGCCAAGGGGGGATTCTTTGAACCAGACACTAGGTCTGTCATTGGATCTCTACTAGTTTTCTGAATTCCAGGAAAATACCTCTTGTTTGCTGTTCCACAATACAAGACTGGGTGTTAATTTGTCAGTGACTTTCCCACAGGTCCAAAGGCATCCTAGCTCAGAAACATTTGTGACTACATAAAGTCACGATGGTCTTCTCTATCCTGAATCATTAATAAAATGGCATTAGGAAGTGAAATTCCGCAGCTGCACAGGAATGATGTATGACTGTGGGATCTCATCATCCTGTCCATTGTATGTGGAGATACAGGACTCAGTGCTGAGTACAGCATGGCCTTGGTAGGGACAAAATGACCTGGTTCCAGACCCTGGGACAGGGCGAGCAGGTGTGGACCTCCACTAATGTTGATGATTGCTGTGGACATAAAGTGTGTTTGTGTAATAATATACATATTTCCACATTCCTCAGAGAAATATGGTCCTTTTCACATGAATGTCGCCATGATAATCAAAGACAGCAGGAGTCAAGCAGGCAAAATTGTGTCACGAATGTCTAAGGAAAGTAGTAAAGGCTGGGACTTCAGGACATCCCTTCAGGCTGTG
The DNA here is from genome assembly GCA_902729485.2 of Mus minutoides. Lineage (NCBI taxonomy): Eukaryota > Metazoa > Chordata > Mammalia > Rodentia > Muridae > Mus > Mus minutoides. The sequence goes on along the minus strand of LR750730.1, from coordinate 204,699 downwards.
GAAAATAACTAAATATGAGTTTGAAGATATATAATTTTACAACTACGCGAAAATATAAGGATGCAGTATGAATTGTAAAAGGGAATTCACAGTTCTAGAGGAAGAGAATGAGCTTCACCATGAGCCAGATTGTCAGAAAGATAGAAAGGAAGGAAATAAAGAGATTTAGGGAGTGGTAATCACAAAGCAAAAATCCCAACCAGCTAACACTTTTGTTTGTTTGCTTGTTTGTTTGATTGATTGATTATGCTTACAAATGCAGACAGATTAATGAGTCCAGTATTAGCCTATGATAGAGCTAATGTAGGTCCAGCTGTAGGCTGAGTGGTAATCTCATGACCAAGTACCACCCAGCTATATTTACAAAAGCAGGCAGATCTCTGATTTTTTTTTTATTATAACGTTAAAAATCATCATCAGCAACAGCAACAACAACAAAAGGAACTTGCTGTCTATTTCTTAAAAGTCTAGGGCTAAGGTTATGGAATGCTGATTGATAGGAAGGTCAAGAAGGAACCTGGAATAAATAACACAATGCACATGTAAAAAGAGGCTGGCATATGGTCTACATGAGACGAGCTAACAAAAAGTGATAAAAACTGTTTAGAATTTTTTCTCTAGCAAGAGCTGAATTCTCTGGAAATCTATGGAGATGTAACACCGCTCTTCAAGAATTTCTTTTTTTATTTTTTCCCAACTTTTTTATTAGGTATTTTCTTCATTTACATTTCAAATGCTACCCCAAAAGTCCCTCATTACCCCCACCCCTGACTCCCTTACCCACCTACTCCCACTTTTTGGTCCTGGCGTTCCCCTGTACTGGTGCATATAAAGTTTGCAAGACCTAAGGGCCTCACTTCCCAATGACGGCCGACTAGGCCATCTTCTGCTACATATGTGGCTAGATACACGAGCTCTGGCCATGTCTGTTAGTCTTTTTCATGGGATTTCTGACTTTAGTCAGATAACTAATGGGTAGTGAACAAAGCTCTTTTAGAATTTTTCATAGCTAGCTTAGAATTTTAAAGCACAAGGATTAGAGAGTGGACACAGCTCTTTTAGCATGGGTTCTGGCTTTCTGGTTTTGATTGGAAAAGCCAAGAATCACTTTTAGAATTTTTCTTACAGAATGTTTGACTCAGTATAAAGATCCAAAAAAAAAAAATTATCGTAATTTTTCTGACTTTGCTTAGAAAATCCATGCGCTATCCTGAGATCTTTTCGAATTTTTACTAGCTTGGGCATACAATTTGACTTCCACCTGTTTATTTCTGCCATGCCCAGACATCCCTCTCTCAGGAACCCAGACCGAGCCGAGGTTAGTCCTTGGCAACTGGGCAAGATAGGAGTGACATACTCTGCTTGTCTTGCAAGGCTCTTCGACTAAAATTATTGATGGCCCCAAACTCAGCATCTGCATATGCTAATTCTTAGCGATCAATTTTTTATCACTGTTACCTTGTCTTCCTTGTGGAATGCATATCAGTAATCTTCTATTCATCCACACAACACACTACACATTATTCCATCAGAATATTTCTGCTTGGGCATTGTGAAACAAAGTATCCTCAGGAACTATGAAGGTATGTTAGACTCAAAGCTTATGGATTTATTAAATAAAAGTAGCCTGTGGTCTGAAGCAAGAGCTGTCAGTCAAGTGCTTGCCTTGCTCTGGATAAGCCTAGACTGAGGTCAAGGCCAGGAGCAGGTGGATGCAAGCATGCTAAGGGACAAATCAGACATAGGTCACTATTCTAATTTTTTTTTTCATAAGAGATGGGACAGACAAGATCTCAGTATAGTCTGACCTACTCTGACAGCCTGAATCTTTCAGAGACTTTCTTTATACATAAAATCATTTCCTCAGAAACTGTATTCATTGATTTTCAGCTATTCAAAATGCATGTACTTCTAAAGTCTTCTTTGATTGCATAGGAATATTGAAAGAGAATAAAGCAAACAAACAGCAATTTTATGAGAACTAAAATTTAGAATTCTGATAAAATCAATTTTCTGTAAGTTCAATATCATCTTCTTTAAGATTGGTGTCATAAAGCCTTGTGGTTACAGCAACACTGGGCAGGATGACTGTATTTGAATTTGATTCTATTTCAATTTGGCACATAATTAATAGTTCAAAATTAATTTCCTACTACCTGGTCTAACAAACTTGACTTTCAACAAAACTTCAATATCTCTAACCTCTGATACTTCCTTTCCTTCCTCTATGTTTCTTTTATTTTGGGGCATAAGACCACTGCCCTTTTCTTTGATTCGTAAAATATTGTACAGCCCCTTGCTTAAGTGACAATGGTCTGTTCTTTCATTTTCCATAATATCAGAAATGTTCTGGTCTGACAAATATGTTCAGCAAGGCAGGCAGTTCACTGAGCCAAAGTGTTTGCTCTTGAGGGTTTTTCCATCTTCTTTGTAACTGGCTTGATGTGCAACCTAAGCACATTGGCAGTAAATATGAAACTTTAATTTTCTCGATACCTGCCACCAACCATACTCATTCATAGCCCTCTTCCCCATCTCCTCCTGGGAGGCTGCTTTCTTAATGTCATCACAGTTAAAGTCATATTTTTGTAGTCATTTCTTAATAATTAAGAAATTACTTACTAGTTAATTAATTAATTAATTACTAGTTTTAAAGATTTGATCCTATTCTCTTTAGAACTTCAAATGATTTTTTTTTAATTCTGGGTACAGCTCACTCTCAACATAGAGCATGATTATGAGCTGTGGGGGAGGCAGGCAGAATTGAGTGCTCTGTTTTTATTGTTGTTGTTGTTGTTTGTTTTTTCTGTTGCTATGATACATCATGACCAAATTGACGAATCTAAGATCTATTTTATTTTGACTTACAATTTCAGATGGCTAAGAGTCCATTATCCGGGAGATAGAGCTCAGTGGATGAGAGAGAACACTGCCAGCTCTTCAAGGAGACCAAACTACAATTCCTGGAATCTATATGACAGCTCACAATTGTTTGTAGATCTTGACCTAGGAGATCCAATGCTGTGTTCTGGCTTCTTAGGACACTGCAATCACATGGAACACAGACATACATGCAGGTATCCAAAATAATAAGGAGAAATTTTAAAAAGCATACCATCTCACATAACAGCATACAGCAGTCATGGCTGCAGAAACTGAAACGTGAGAAATTATGTTTTAAATACCAAGCAGGAAACAGAAGAGACCAATCTGGAAAGGACATAAGATTAAAAAAAATCTCAGAGCATTCACCCAGTAGCACACTTCCTCCATCAGGGCCACCACTAAATAGTGCCAACACTAGGGACCAAGGTTTAACTCTCTGAGCCTAGGAAATTTTTGTTCAATCCACAAGTGCTAAGCTCTTCTGATCATTTTCAGTGTTTTACCCTCCAGGGTTGGGATGGAAGAAAAGGGAGATGTCACTTTGTGAGCTATGGAGAAAGGTTTTTCTCAGCTTCAAGTTATTTTAGTTATGAGTTTAGCTCTCATGAAAAACACCAAACTTTCCAGATAAACTCCAGCTATGGGTTTTATACCAAATTTCATGAAAAACCTTCCACTTATTTTTTTTTAGGCTGACATCCTGAACCTATCAATCAGCACCCAGCATGCCTATCAACATAAAGGGGATCCAGTTCTCTTGCCTTGATGTGGCTCAGACAGCAGAGACTACTCATTTATATGTGCCAATCTCCATTTCCTGCAGTATCCTAATGTGACATCTACTCACACAGAGCTGGGATGACATGTTATGGTTGATATGCTTCATTATCACTTTTCTGGAACTGTAATTACATGAAGCCTGGTGGAGTAGGTTTACTTCACCAGTTTGTGTTTGAGGGTGTGTATAGAGAGGATCAACTGAAGAGGGAGGTCCTGAATATATGAGGCCGCATCCCATTTGCTGGAAACCTAAGTAGAAGAAACAAAGGAAAAAAGAAGGATGCCTCCAAGTTCCTAGCACAATAATCCAGCAGTGTAGGCAACTGTCACAAATTATATTTCAAAAGAGGACTTTCTGTGGAATTCTGGGAAAGACATCAAAGAACATGCACCTGTTAAGGTGGAGGTAGATAAAGAAGATACAGGGTTGCTGTAACCACAAGGCTTTATGACACCAATCTTTTTTTTTTCAACTTTTATTAGATATTTTCTTCATTTACATTTCAAGTGTTATCCAGAAAGTTCCCTATACCCTCCCCTCTCCCGGCCCTGCTCCCCTACCCATCCGCTCCCACCCCTTGGCCCCGGCATTCCCCTGTATTGGGGCATATAAAGTTATGACACCAATCTTAAAGATGTAGGCAAAAATCAAGAAAAGCTCCTAGTTTCATCCAGACAACTAGAGCTGAGGGAATGAAAATCAACCACATTCCTACTCTTGTATACCCCATGAGCTAAGAATAAATTTTGGATTTTTATATATAGTATATATGTGTATCTATATCTAATCTATATCTATATATCTATATATAGATATATGTAAAATATATATATATGTGTGTGTGTGTGTCCTTGTATAATATACATTATATAATATATTCTTAGATATATAATATAATATTAAACAACATATTTTAATTAATAAATTAATGTAATTAATACATCCCTATATTATGTTTTTTTTTTTTAATCCAACCAACTGTAGTAGTACACATTCTCAATGTCAGCACTCAGGAGTAAGAAGCTGGTGAATTCTATGAGTTCAAGTCTTGCTTGTTCTCCATAGCAAATTCCAGGTTAGCCAGGTACACAAAATGACATCTGAACTCAAACATCCAAAATCTTCTTTAATGACGCAAGTTGATTGCAAAGAATAAAAAGTTGCCCTATGACCTTTATAGCAGAAACTCTAAACAATCAGCTGGGATTAATTTGTTAGTAAATGTCATCACCCAAATATGAGTGCCTGAGTTTAATTGCCCAGAAGCAGCATCAAAAATCTTGCATAGTTGCTCAGATGTGTAATTCCAGTACTGGGAGTGGCATATAGACAGCAGAATCACTGTGCCTACTGGAAAGCTACTCTAAAAAACACTGCAGATTCCAGATTAGGTGAAGCCCCTGTTTTCAAAATAAGGTGGAGGGGCCAGCAAGGTAGAGTGCTGTGAAAGCCTAACAACTGGAGTACAATCCCCAGAATCAACAGTAGAAGAAGAGGCAAGTCCTAGAATTATTCTGTGACCCCTTGTGTAGCATGGCGTGCAAGTATTTTCATGTGCACGTTTACACACACACACACACACACACACACACACTGATAATAACAATAAATTTTAATTATTACTATTATTAAGATATCTGATATCAAATTTTGGCCTCTACATGTATGCCCACTCATATATCAACACATGCACATGCGAATTCACACAAAACAAAGCAAAATACAGTGAAATATAAATCGTGAAGATCCTTTGTTTGATCCGAGTTTGAAGGTTAGTAAAATATTTTGATGCTAATTTGAATAGTGTTGCTATGAACTCCTGTTGGCCAATAGATAATCTGTTAGAGATTTTTACTTATTTAAAGCTGAAATGTCACAGTGATTATAATTTACTCTGAATGCTTCAATAAAGTAGATAAGGCAAACACAGAAGATTGCTAATGATCATGAAATTAGGATAATGGATCTCTTCTTACCAGTCCAATAATATGTGTAAAAATCTATAATTAAAATTATGAAATTTATGCTTCTTTTCAATTTTTCATATTCCACAGGTAATCTGTCATCTATGTCATGCCTGTCTTACTTGCTGAATAGCATCTCAAATCTCCCTTCTCCATTACTTCAGTCACAGTCTGAGTAAGCCATCATCATAGATCACACAGCAAGAGAGATCAGTTTCTAAAGATTATACTTTATTTTTAGTTGTACTTGTGTACCCAACTACAGAGGATATTAGATACCCTGGAACTGGAGTTATGGGTGGTTGAAAGCCACCCCATGTGAGTTTGTACCACTCAGATCCACTGCAAGCGAACTCTAATCTACTAATCTATTTATCCATGTCTAGTGTGGATCATTTCTTAGAGAGAGAAAAAAAGAGATAAAAAAATCAACAGTTTAAGTAAGGACTCATTACAACAGTTGGCACAGCAGACCTCACACCTTGGTTATGGTGGGGTCATTCTTGCTGGCTTAACAGCATCTAGCATTACAATGGAACCAGAGCTCTGGGAATGCCTATGAGGGAGTTTCTAAAACTAGCTTAACTGAAATGCAATACCCCTGGAAGCAGGTGGCAGCATTCAGTAGGCTGGCCTCCTGGACTGAATCAGAAGGAGAAAATGATCTAAGCACCTGTGTTCATCTCTTTCCGCTTCCTGACTGCAGGTGCATAGGAGCAGCTGCTTCATGTTTCTGATGCCATGACTCCCCACTGTGCTAGACTAGGTCCTCAGACTATGAGTCAAAATAAAGCAGTCCTTAAGGTGATTCTGTTTCTTTTTCAAAAAATATGTTTTTTTTTAAAGCATTAATAAAAATCTTGACATACTGTGAAAGTTACAATTCTGTGATTGTGCTCATTAAATTTTTGGCAAATAGACTTCTGTGTAGTCACATTTTCACCATCTTGTTCCTCAAAAACATTATGCTTCACTGGCTCTTTATGTATGGAACCCCAAGGCAGAAACATGCTGATGATGAACAACTCAACTTAGTGTTCACAAAGGTGACAATGACACTTCTCTTCATATCGATAAAAGACACCAACAAACCCTAATCTTGGAATAATGCTGAACTGCTTAATTTATATGTGAGTACTCTCTCTCTCTCTCTCTCTCTCCCTTCCTTTCTCTCTCTCTTTCTTTCTTTCTTTCTTTCTTTCTTTCTTTCTTTCTTTCTTTCTTTCTTTCTTTCTTTCTGAAGCACAGGTAATAGTATGGAATCTACTCATGTAAAAAGAGAAAAAGAGATTAATTATACTTCTAGGTGCATCAGCATCACATCGATACAATCCGGAGATGTGGGAAGTAGTGCAGGATTTATAGGTGTTCCAAAGGTAATGGAAGCAACCAACAAGACAAGGGGTGTGGAAGTCATGTCAATGTTGAGCCATTGAATCTTATACTTGGATTTTCTGTTCCCAACCCTGACCTTGGCATAGTGAGTGATTGAAGGAGAAATGATTTCTGAGGAGAAGCTTTGAACTTCTGAGTTTTACTTCCAAGAGATCTGGAGGAAACTTGTTTTTATTTTTATTCTGAGTGTTTCCTTCTATATTAGTAACTACTTCACATGTTAGAGAAAGTATTTCAGACAGATTTTATTCTACTCTGTATTCATATCTAGTATAAACCACAACAGAGGTTTCTTCCTTGAAATCAACTGAAATAGTGTTAGTTCAGTAAATACAACAGCCTTCTGACCAAACAGCAGAACATTTGTCCTCGACTTACCACCATTTTCCAGGGTTTTGGGGTTTTTAGTCTTTTAGCAGGTTTCCTCTATATATGTCTTTTGGTTTATCTTGTTTCACAAACGTTCCCATTGTTTAGAGCTCTCTTAAAGGAAATACAGTTTTATCATAAACTTTTATCAATGTTATGTCATACCAAAATTCGGAATCATCACTCTAGCCAATGCCATGCTGCAACGACACTAGATATTCCTGTCCCAAGACTGCCTTACCTCTGCCAATCACTGGGTCCCTTAAGTTGCTTCTTGTCGGGCCTTTTGTCACAAACACAAGAAAAGTAACTAATCAGAAACTGCTGCTAATCACTTCTAGGAATCACATCGGCTCAGGGTAGGAATCATGTAAATTCATGGCCATTTCCTTGAATCAAACACCATGCTTTTTGCTAGCCATTTCATAAGACTCAATAAAATGTTCGTATTATTCACATCAGGAATAGAAAGTGATACCATTTCATTCACTTTGAAAGACTAATTCCCACATCTAACATGTGTCTTCCACTGGGGCAAATTGCTAGCTTTCCTGCTCCTGTGAAGACACTACAGCATAAAGGCATCCCAAGACTTTCACTTGCATGCACACAACTAGTTAGGACTCTCCTGAAGGTCCACAGCCACTATGAGTCCTGGGGTGTCCAGTGGACTCAGGACTGTCACTCCCTTAACTCCCCCCACCACCAATTCTACAGCCATTCTGGCCAGTGCCTTCTGCCAGGACAGATCATCAGCTTGTCTGCTCCTCTGAAGACACCCCAGCCTGAAGGCATCCCAGGAGGGCTGCTACACACAGGGCAACTAGACAATTGACAGTACATGTTTGTTGGTGAATCTCGCCCATCACATTTCTTATCCCAGCCTCCCTCTCTTTGCCCAGGATGCCCTGTCTTTCAATTACTGCCCAGATATTAGTAGCCAGACCTTTATCACTGCAAATTTGATATATTTCTAGATTGCCTTAGGCAAGTGAGAAATAACAAATATTTACAAATTATGAAACCAGTGATGAGACATAGAAATAACAATACTAAGATCCTGCTTACATTTAGCTCTCTGCCAGCTCAAAATTAACAACAGAATATAGAAAGGCACACATTCTTAGTAGGTGGTGGGTGGGATAATAATATTTTACAAGTGGGCTTTTGAGACTGGAGAGGGTAGAAAACAACTTATTCCCCACACCCTTGGTAAAGAGCAGATGAAGGAGAGGAAATCAATGCACGTTTGAAAGAACAGATAAAGGAGTCCATTGATCTCATGTTTGTCTTCTAAGTAATGAAGTAGAAAATTCTCCAAATCTGTATGTTTGCCATTTTCTGTGGCATAAATATTCCCATTTACACCCACTTAGCAGTGTGAGAATATCTATTGCAGTGTTTAACTTTCACTCTGTTTGATTGCACTTGTATTTGATTGGAGTCCCCAAGGAGGCTGGAAAGATTATTCTGAGAACATCTCCTCAAAGGATTAACTAAAGGAGAAAGATGTACCCTGAATGTGGGCAGCACCATCCCTGGGTGGGTGGGGGTTAAGTACAATGAAAGGAGAAAAGGAGGAATTTACCAGGATGCCTGCATTCACCTCCTCTGCTCCCTACTCAGCTATGAAGAAACAGCCCTCCTCTGCTGTCCTCAAGCCCATTGAATCAAGGAATCTAGGACTGAATCTTCTGAATAAATGACCCCAAATAAGCAATGCCTCTATTTAGCTGTTTCTGTGAGATATTTGGTCACAAAAATACATAAACTAACAAAGAAATCTGGAGGCTGAGGAGATATCCCAGACAGTAAAGTCCTTACCCTTCAAGCATTAAAACCTGAGTTAGAATCCTCAGATTGAAGAAAAAGCCAGAAAGGGCATATATAGCTCCAGGAAGCCGAGATAAGAAGATACCTAAGGTTTACTGACCTGGAAGCATAGCTGAAAGTGAGTTTCAGGACAGTGAAAGACCCTGTCTCAAAATAAGTAAAGAGGATGGCACCTGAGGAACAAAACCCAAAAATGAACGCTAACCACACACACACACACACACACACACACACACACACACACACACACATACACACACAATTCAGAGCCTTGGAAATAGTAGAAAGACACCATACCTGTTTTGAGACAGGTTGTCTCATTGCTGTGTCAAGATATCTGACAGCAGGAGCTTCCCAAAGGGAGCGTTTATTCTGTCTCACAGTTTGAAGATACATCCCACCATGATTTAGAAATCAAGGCAGCAGGAATGTGAGGCAGCTAGTCACACTCTGTCCATAGTCAGAAAGCAAAGTCAGGAAGCCTAGAGGATTATGTAAATCAGGTTCAGGGGCAGTTTACATTCCTCAACTAATCCTATCTAAAAACAACTTTATTTTGTGCCATGGTATTTGCTTCCATAGTGTATCTATTTTTTCTTTTCTTTTTCCCTTTCTCCCTTTCTCCCTTTCTCCCTTTCTCCCTTTCTCCCTTTCTCCCTTTCTCCCTTTCTCCCTTTCTCCCTTTCTCCCTTTCTCCCTTTCTCCCTTTCTCCCTTTCTCCATCTCCCCACCTCTCTCTCCCCCTCTCCCTCCCTCCTTCTCTCTTTCTCTCTCTCTCTCTTTCTTTCTTTCTTTCTTTCTTTCTTTCTTTCTTTCTTTCTTTCTTTCTTTCTTTCTTTTAACATTCCTTTTGTTTTTATTGGATATTTTATTTGCATTTCAAATGTTTTCCCCTTCAGAAACCCCCTACCCCCTACACCTGCCTCTATAAGGGTGCTTCCCCACCCACACACCCACACTCCTATCTTCCAGCCTGGGATTTCCACTAAACTGGGATATTGAGAAACCTCAGGCCAAAGGGCCTCTCCTCTCACTGATGCCAACAAGGCTATCCTTTGCCACATATGCAGCCAGAGCTATGGGGCCCTCCATGTGTACTATTTGGTTGGTGGTCTAGTCTCTGCGAGCTCTGGGGGCTCTGGGTGGTTGACACTGTTGCTCCGTTCCATGGTGATTCTAGAGCCCATAACATTAAATCTTATATCACACAGGGTCTCATTGAGAAGCCATTCCAAAATAATCTAGATGTCCAAGGCTCTGGTTCCAGTACTGTCAAAAAGATACAAGAGGAGGAAGGAAGAGGAGTCAGAACAAAAGGAAGATGGAAAGAGAGGAGATGAAAAGTGAGGAGGAGAAAGGGAAGAAGGAAAAGAAGATAGGGCAGGAGAAGATGATCTTGAAACGAGAACGAAGCTCAGTCCTGAGGCACTTGCCTTCCACAGACAGTGTCTGAAGCTCTGAGTTCCAACCCACAGAATATAGAATAAGTCTTTGAGAACATGTCTTAGGGTTTTTCCCATGAAGAGAAATCATGACCATGACAACAATTATAAAGGGAAACTTTTCATTGTGACTGGTTTACAGTTTCAGAGACTAATCTATTACCATTATGACAGTTATCATGTTAGAGTGCTGGGACACATGATACTGGAAAAGGAGTTGAGGGTTCTACATCTTGATCCTCATGCAACATAGGGGAGACTGTGTGCCACACTTGAGCATACAAATCCTCAATACCCACACCCACAATGCCACACTTCCTCAAATAAATTAGCCACACCCACTCTAACAAGGTGACATCTCCTATTCCACTCACTATAGGCCAAACATTCAAACACATGAGTCTATGGGGGCCATAGCTATTCAAACAATCATAGTATTCCTTACAAAAAAGACCCTCCTCTACATTGAAAACTGAAAACTGATCTAGGAAACCATATGTTTTGTCTAACTTTTTTTTTTTTTTTTTTTGCAGATGGAAGAAGTTGCCTTCCTTCTTTCCTGTAGTTCATAATTTTAGAGGATCAGTTGATATGTGGAAAGTATGTCCCTGAAGCTATCACATATTCTCAATACTGTGAAAAAACACCCAACAAGAGCAGCTGTTTCCAGTTTGAACTACAATATGGCCCATCTCTACCACTCCTGAGGATACCTAAAGGAATCTGTGTTAGCACACCCACAAATGTTTCTGAAGTTTTCAGAATAGCCATGTGAAGAGCCAGTCTGAACAATTCCCCATTGATCAGCAAATCAGTAAATCCTCAAACTGAAGCTACCCTACTTTGTTTCCCCTTGCTTAAAAAACAATGGCCAAAAGTAGCTTAAGAAGCTAAGGGTTTATTTCAGCTCTCAGTTTATAGTTCATCACTGAGGGAAGTAAGGGCAGGCAATCAAGTCAGGAACCACCAGACAGAAATGGAAATAGAGATCATGGAGATATGTTGTTTTCTGGCTTGTTCCCAAAGTCCTATCAGCTTGATTTATTATATACCACATGATCAAGGGTGGCTTCATTCACAGAAGGCTGGACCTTCTCACAAAAATCAAAACAATACCATATAGACTTTCCCTCAGGTCAATTTGATGGAGACATCTTCTATTTTTTGTTATTTTGTTCTTTTAAGATAGGGTCTCATCATATAGTTTTATGCATCCTAGAATTTACTATGTAGACCAGGTTTACCTAAAACTCACTTAGATCCTCATGCCTCTGCCTCCCAAGTGCCTGGTTAAAGGCTTGTGTCACCACAGCATGCTAGAGGCATTCTCTTAAAATTGAGGTTCCTTCTCCCAGGTGACTCTTGTTTTTATTAAGATGATAAAAACTAACAAACATGAAATGCCGCTTTCCTCCATAACCTTTTCTTACATGGCAAAGTCGTTCTTCAACATGGTGTTGTAGACCACCATTTTCCTAGCACAGCACCTGCCCTCTTCATCAGATCAGTTTTGCCTGCTTGCTAGAGAATACCAGAGCCTATTGATTGCTGACATTATCTTGAGTACAGGGAGAGGATCATTCCTTTCAGAGTCTAGGCCCTAAAGCATAAATGATGTGGAAGGTTGTTTATGAGAAATCCATCTATTACTCAGGGCAAGCCATTGTGTAGACATTCCAATGCAGCTGCTTTCTGGTTCTCCCACGTTCTTACTGGTAATCTTTTACCCTCTATAAGCTCAGTGACTTCACTGGTTCCTCAGTGCGGACTCCATTGGAATCATACCTCACTTTATCAATAGGACTAGTCATTAGGACTTTATGAGGAGGTCATTTACATCTCCTGATGGAAGAAATTCTTACATTGGTGGGGAAGTATGTTCTTACCTTCCAAATTGCTTCCAGACTCAACATATGGAGAAAGAAATGAGCCCCACATCTTCCTTCCATTGAAGGGATTAAAGAAAATACCAGAATAAACTTCATTTTGTTTTTCAGATTACATTTTAAGTTAACTTGCCTTCAGAGAGGCAAGGCACCTACCCTTGAGTTCTCAGAAAAACATGAAATGTCTCTGGCAGTTGGAAAACAGACATAGCAGCTATAGCTAGCTGATAATAACAAGGTGGTGGGCTAAGAAAACGTAAGTCATCCCCAAAATGAGATGTTCCTTTTAGATATATGATCCTCCCTTGTGGTTTGATCAGATACTATTGATAGAAGTTTAAAATAAAATTGGTGGTGGGAGGCACTATTTACAAAGATAGAGTTAAAGAGAGGAGAGAGAGAGAAAAAAATATCTCTCACATGGCTGCCCAGAGGTTTGTCCCTCATTGATTCTAGGTCCTCTCAAGTTCACAATTGATGTTAGTCTCTACACTCATTATAATAAGAATTATGAGTAAGAAGAGAGTGCTCCCTCTACAGCTCATATCTCTGTAAGAAGAAACAATAGAGTAGAGCAAAATATCCAGCAATAACCACTACAGGTGTCAGAAAGAGTACAGCAGACATCACATCAGGAGGGCTGTCAAGGTGGGTGCTGGTACTATCTTGTACGTTCCATTAACTGGTATCCCTATAAGCTCATAATTCCCTCTTTGACCAAGCTTCTGTTAGGTTCCTCTGAGATTCTCCTTGACTAACTGTTTTCATGGACTGCTAGATCTACTTTTAGACACTTCTGAACCAAATTATGAATAATTTCCCATGTGAGAGAAAGAAATAAAATTTCCTTGTTCTCCATGCCTGATACCTAATCATACCTGTCTCAGCCATTTTCCATGTATTTCTTGATCCATCCCATTGGCCCAAGTCACCCCTGTCACTGCTAAGAATTCCAACCTACCCACAAACTTTTGACCAAAAATTTGTCCTGTCTACAGGAAATGCAGGGGCAAAGATGTAGCAGAGACTAAAGGAATGGCCAACCATACCCACCCCAACTTGTGACCAATCCCATGGGTAAGGGCCAGTCCCTGATACAATTAATTATGCTCTATTATGCTTACAGGCAGGAGCCTACTTTAACTGTCCACTGAGAGGTTCCACATAGCATCCCAAACAGATGCAGCAACACATGGCTAAACCATGGATGAAGCTTAGGGACTCTTATCAAAGAGGTGAGGGAAGGATTGTGGGAACAAAGGGAATAGGAACTCCATAGGAAGGATGAACAGAGTCAACTATCCTGGGCTGTTGGGGGCTGTCAGAGACTGTACCACCACCCAAAGGACATATAGAACATGGACCTAGGCTCCACACACATATGTAGCAGATATGTAGCTTGGTCTTCCTGTGGGTCCCTCAACAAATAGAGTGGGATTTATCCCTAAACTTGTTGCCTGTCCGTTGAATGAATTCCCCTAACTGAGCCGCCTCATCTGTCCTCTGGGATAGTATGCACCTAGCCCAATGGACACTTGGTGTGTCAAGGTGGGGGGATACCCAGGTAGGCCCTCCATCATCTCAGAGGAGAACATGATGGGGTATTGGGGAAGTGGACTGTAGTATGAGGGTGTCAGGGGGGACCATCAGAGGGGATGTTAAGTGGATACAAAATAGATTGATAGAAAAAAAATACTGCACAAGACTGTGCCTGTTATCAACAGCAATCATGAGTCAAAATGGGTTCATGGTGCCCTATCACTCCCTGCTGAACTATTAACAACTAATAGATTCTAGGGTAAAGAAAATCACTGCCTTCAGTTAGACAAATGATTACCCCCACCAAGCTTTATGAGATAGTTCAAAACTGGTGGCTATACTGATTATCCTGGTTAAAATCTGTGGGTCGAAAACAAAAACAAAAAACAAACAAAACCAATAAAAGAAGCGATAAGAGACAGAGGGTCTTAGCCACAGGACAATCTCTAAGTTCTATTCTTCAGAGGATGGCAGACAGTGTGAACTTCTTCTGACTTTTCCCAAGTTTCTCAATAAAGAGTTTAATAAAGGAAAAGGAGAAGGAGGATTGAATGTCAGGACTGAGAAAGCTGAGGTAGGGTGGGATGAAGCAAACAGAACACACTGAGTTCATGTATGAAAGCATCAAAGGACAGATGAGATCCATAAATTGAAAAAATTATTTTGTAGAAATACTAGCTAACCTAAGAAAAATAGAGAATATTCCAAAGGAGAACATACTCTATTGTTATGCATAGCCCTGGGACAGCTGGTATTTTGAGGGTAATCCCACTCTCCTGGGAGGGTTGCAAACAAGGAATGAGTCTGTATTCAGGTGACTTTCTGTGAACCTCCCCACCTTAATTTGTAAAATAAAGGATAGAGCAAGTGATTGGGCTGGCAAAGGGAAAGGGGAGCTAAAAGTTTAGCAGGGATGGAGGAGGAGAAGAGAGCATGACAGAGGAGGAGGTGGAAGGAAAGTGGAGCAGAAGCTTGTGGCCTGGAGAAACCTCAAGTTCCCCATCTCATAGATGGGGAAGTTGGTACTGTAGTGGTACATCTACCCAATCTAGGCCTGCAGCTTGTATTCATATTACTTGAGTTGTTTTTTTTTTTGTTGTTGTTGTTGTTGGTTTTTTTTTGTCCAGGGTTATTTGGGTTGGATATTTACCACAATATTCTATTTCTGTTTCTGTGTCATTATGCATCATGAAAAGCAGTGACCTACATGTAAGAATGCCTGAGTTTATAATTAAAGAAAAAAAAAAAGTGGAAGCAGAGACAGGTGGATCTGTGACCTAAAGGCCAGATGTTCTACATAGGAAGTTCCAAGCTAGCCAGGGTTACATAGTATGACATTGTCTCAAAGTTAAAAGGAAGGAAGGGAGGAAGGAAGGAAGGAAGGAAGGAAGGAAGGAAGGAAGGAAGGAAGGAAGGAAGGAAGGAGTCAGTCAGTCAACCTATAACTGTAGCTCCAGGAGATTCAATGGCCTCTTCTGAGCCCCTGTACATATGAATATGCACATACTTGTATATATGCATAAACACACCCATACTCCTCCTACAGATACACACACAAAATATAAATAAATAAATACAAATAAAATTTTAAAAGATGAATACTACAAAATTCTAGATAGTCACAAGTACCCTTTTCAATCATGATGAATTGCTATAGAAGTACAAGGTACTTCCCAGAAGCCAGAAAGCTCACATTAGCTTTTACTTTAACAACTTGGTCAGGATGGTGGGGAATTGGTAAGCCCTATGAGAATTGGGGTTTGAGGCTTGCACAGAGTGAAATCTAAACTAGAATGTATGTACTTGGAAAGAAAAATCTCTCACTAAAAATGTAGATTTTTTTTAAAACAGCATTCGCTTTAGATTAAAAAAATAAACAACACAACTGATAGATAAGCAAATACTTTCCTGGGAATTCAAAACCTACTTTCACACAGAGTTTGGTCTCAATTTTATGTACTGTAAGTTGGTCTGAGAGTCCCCAAACTAAGAAGTAACAGACAACTTGGTTCTCAACTAATGATATCCCAGATGACTTGACCAAAGAACTAGCTACATTATAAAAAGACATAATATTACAAATGTATTTTCCTCACCAAATAGATTTATAGAGTCAAAAAAACCCATCAAAATCCTAGGAAGCATTTTTATGGAAATGAGTACCTGACAACCTGCATTCCTTGACTCAGTCCCACAAAATTTTAGGAGAGAAATGATTCCCAAGTATGGTCCTCTGACCTCCACACACATGTACCGCCACATGTATATAAATAAATAGAAAATTTAATATACATGTAAAAATGTAGCTAAAGACATGGCTCAATGATAAAATGCGTGCACTGCTCTTAGAAAGCACCAAGGTTCAGTTCCCAGAATTCACATGGTGGCACACAACCTTAACTCTAGTCCCAAAGGATACAATATCTTCTGTCCTCCTTGGACACCAGGCACACAGGTGCTATATATACATAAACACCTTCACACATAAAATAGAATACATATATCAATAATTAAAGCTTTCAATATAAATGTGAGAGCCAGACACAAACAAACAATAAAACAAATAAACAAAAAACTCAATACAAAATCCAAAGGTAGCTAGGTAGAAGCTCCCAAGTAAAGATCAAAAGTAAACTCCTATACTTAAAAAGTGACTAAGGAACAAAAAAATAATTCAAGCATGGCACAGAAGCCTAGGCTGACAGCATAGAAATAACACAGCCCACTAGCAACTGTGACTCTGCCATTCTGGCCAAAGAGATTTACCCCCTTTTTTCCAGAGGAAAATTAAATAGGAGAAACCTAGAAGACTTGATCACCACAAACATTGGCACCACGACTTGATGGAAAGTTCCATACTCACCACAGAGTTAGAACATAGTTGTGTCAAGGCCCTTGAGCTCAAAAAATAGTTTTCTTTCAGAAAAGGAGGTATCTTTGTCACTCAACTATGCCCTAGACACAAGGTTGATATAACACAGTGATGTGCTGAGAAAGAAGCAACTTGTGGAAATAGTACTGCCCTAGAGGACAAATGCCTCTGTGCAATCTGTCCCAGGGACACAGGTGTCTCACTATACTATGAACTCCTCCCCAATTAGGAACTAGGGAGATGGGACAGTCTATACTGTTATTGCCATTCTCTGATGGTCTCAGTTCAATTTTTTATTACCATGAAAATAAAAAACCAAAAGCAAAACAAACAAACAAACAAAAACTGAAGTGACAGAAACAGGTGATCCTAGAAGCTCATGGGCCAAGAACTCAGGAAAACCACTGTCCAAATCCTCATGAAAAATAACCATATTGAAATATCAGGTTATGTATGGAAATGTAGAAGAAAAAATTTGGAGATGAAGGGAGAAGTTGAAAGGGGGTAAAGAGTAACAAAAAGTAATAGTGGGAGATAGAATTTTCTTGCTTTGAAGAGACACCATGACCAAAGCAACTCATATAAAAGAAATTACTTAGTTGGGACTGGCTTACAATTTTAGAGGTTCCATCCATTATCATTATGGCAGGAAGCATGGCAGCATTCAGGCAGACATGGTGCTGGAGAAGGAGCTGTGAGTACTATACCTTGATCCTTGATCATAAATCAACCAGGAAAGACTGTCATCAACAGGAAGCCAGGGATGGAGTATCATTCCCTATAGGGTGAAGCTAGAGCATAGAAAACTGTAAAGCCCACCTCACAGTTCCACACTCTTTTCACACCGAGGCCACACCTACTCAAACAAGGCTACATGACTAATACCGCCATTCCCTGTGGGCCAAGCATTCAAACACATGCACCCATTTGGAGCCATGACTTTACCCTAGCTAACCAAAGGGGTATGAAAGGGACAGGGAGAGAGAGAGAGAGAGAGAGAGAGAGAGAGAGAGAGAGAGAGAGAGAGAGAAAGAGAGAGAGAGAGAGAGAGAGAGAGAACTGGAATACAAATACAAGACTTCATTAAGGAAGATTATCAAAAAATATATAGCAGCAAGCTGAAAAGTCCAGTAGAAAATAGAGCAATTCCTGGACATGTGTGATCTACCAAAATCGAAACAAGAAGAGAGACAAAATACTGGAAATACCAATAGTGAGAAACCCAACTGAGTGTGTAATAAAGTCTCTCAGCAAAGAGCAGCCCAAGGCCAGATGGCCTCGCTGTAGTACTATACAAAATATATAAAGAAGAAATAACGCTATTTTTCCCCAACTATTTGAAAAAAAAAAACAAAAACAAACGTGGAGGGGGGGGGGAGAGACTTCCCAAATTGTCTGACAAGGCTAGTATTACTATGATTACAAATCTAGAGAATGACATAACAAAATTGAATATGTGGGCCTGGAGAGCTGGCTCTGAAGTTACAAGGCACTTGCTGCTTTTGCAGAGGACCTGTGTTTGATTGCAGTATGTTGTTCAGCTCATTATCACCTCTAACTCAAGTAACAAAGGATCTAACACTCCATTCTGGCTTCTACATGCATCTATACACTTGCATGTGTGCGTGCACATACACATACACACACATACAAACATCAAACTTTAAAATAAATCTTTAAAAAGTAAAAATGATCAACTAATTCCCAGATAAACATAGATGTAAAAATTCTCAACAGTCCTTCTGGTTAGCACCAGCACCAAACCACCTTGGACACAAATTCAATGGAGAGTCCCACAGTCCCCAGTGAACTCTCCACTCCCTAGGCACCCTAGAACACCCAGGAACTTAGGAACACTGGTGAGCAGAACACAACATCTGTTCCAATACCACCTGTAGTGACAGGGCCCAGCAGGAGCTAGGGACAAAGGAACCCATCCTGACATTCCTTCCAGTCAGTGCTGGTCCACCTTGGTTGCAATCCCAGTGGACAGCCCCATGGTGCCTAGAGGAGTTGCTACTTCCAGGCTCTCTAATAAACCCAAGATCTTAGGTTTGCAGGATCCCATAATCAAAGGAAATTAATTGATCATACCAGGATCTCAGGGTCTCAGAGGAAGCTTGATTCCCAGGAACTCTGACACACCCAGAATCTCAGGATCACAGGATCACAGAATCACAGGATCACAGAGAAATCTTGACACTGAGGAGTTCTGACTCAAGCAGAAATACAGGAAGGACAGGCTCCAATCAGATATATCAAGGGCAGGGAGCATTTTGAGTTAATCAGATGGCAGGAGGCAAGTAAAAGAACAGAAACAACAAAAACCAAGGTTACCTGGCATCATGAGACTCCAGTTCTCCGATCATAGCATGACCTTGATACACCATCACACCAGAAAATGAAGATATGGCTCTAAAGTCACTTCTCATGATGGAAGACGTTAAGAAGGACATAAATAACTCCCTCAAAGAAATACAGGAGAACACAGGTAAACAGGTAGAAGCCTTTAAAGAGGAAACACAAAAATCCATGAAGAATTATAAGAAAACACATCCAAACAGGTGAAGAAATTGAACCATCCAGAAAAAACATCCAGGATTTAAAAATGGAAGTAGAAACAATAAAGAAACCACAAAAGGAAACAACTCTGGAGATAGGAAACCTAAGAAAGAAGTCAGGAGCCATAGATGCAAGCATCAACAACAGAATACAAGAGATAGAAGAGAGAATCTCAGGTGCAGAAGACACCTTAAAAAACACTGAAAAAACAACCAAAGAAAATTAGAAATGCAAAAAGACCCTAACCCAAACCATCCAGAAAATTCAGGACATAAAAAGAAGACCAAACCTAAGGATAATAGGTATAGATGAGAAGGAAGATTTCCAACTTGAAGGGTCAGTAAATATCTTTAACAAAATTATAGAACAAAACTTCTCCATCCTAAAGAAAGAGATGCCCATGATCATACAAGAAAAATGCAGAACTCCAAATAGTTTGGAACAGAAAAGAAATTCCTCCCATTAAATACTAATCAAAACACCAAATGAACAAAACAAAGAAAGAATATTCAAAGCAGTAAGGGAAACATGTCAAGAAACATATAAAGGCAGACCTATCAGGTCTACACCAGACTTCCCACCAGAGACTATGAAAGCCAGAAGACCCTCGGTAGATGCCATACAGACCCAAACAGACCACAGATGTCAGCCCAATCTACTATACACAGCAAAACTCTCAATTACCATAGATGGAGAAATGAAGGTATTCCATGACAAAATCAAATTTACACAATATCTTTCCACAACTCCAGCTCTACAAGAAATAATAAATGAAAAATTCCAACACAAGGAAGGAAACTGCACCCTAGAAATAGCAAGACAACAAGCTTTTTTTTTTAACAAACCAAAAGGAAGATGGCCACATAAACATAATTCCACTGCAAGAACAAAAATAACAGGAAGCAACAATTACATTGCAGGAAATAATCAAACTCGGGGCTGAAATCAACCAAGTGGAAACAAAAAGAACTACACAAAGAATCAAGCAAAACGGGAGATAGATCTTTGAGAAAATCAACAAAATGGATAAACACTTAGCCAGACTAACTAGAGGTCATGGGGACAGTATCCTAATTAACAAAATCAGAAATGAAAAGGGAGACATAACAATAGAAACTGAGAAAATCCCAAAAATCATCAGATCCTACTACAAAAACCTATATTCTACAAAATTGGAAAACCTGGATGAAATGGAAAATTTTCTAGACAGATACCAGGTACCAAAGTTAAATCCAGATCAGATTAACAATCAATACAACCCTATATTGTCAAAAGAAATAAAGAACAGTCATTAATAGTCTCCCAACCAAAACAAAAAGAAGAAGAAGAAGAAGAAGAAGAAGAAGAAGAAGAAGAAGAAGAAGAAGAAGAAGAAGAAGAAGAAGAAGAAGAAGAAGAAGAAGAAGAAGAAAAAGAAGCCGCCGCCCAGGAAAAGATGAGTTAAAAAAGAAGCCCAGGGAAAGATGAGTTTAGGGCAGAGTTTTATCAGACCTACAAGGAAGACCTAATACCAATACTCCTCTAATTATTCTACAAAATAGAAACAGAAGGTAACCTATCCAATTCCTTATTTGAAATCACAATTACTGGGAAACCTAAACCACACAAAGACCCAACAATGAAAGAAAACCTCAAACCAATTTCCCTTATGAATATCAATGCAAACATACTTAATAAAATTCTGGAAAATGAAATACAAGAACACATCAAAATGATCATCCATCATGATCAAGTAGGCTTCAACACAGGGATGCAGAGATGATTTAATATATAGAAATTCATCAACCGAATCCATAATATAAACAAACTCAAGAACCCATTTGTCCCTCAACAGAGGAATGGATGCAGAAAATGCGATACATTTACACAATGGAGAACTACTTGGCTATTAAAAAATAATGAATTAATGAAATTCTTAGGCAAATAGATGGATCTGGAGCATATCACCCTGAGTGAGGTAACCCTATCACAAAAGAACACACATAATATGCACTCACTGATAAGTGGATATTAGGCCAGTACCTTGGAATACCCAAGGTACAATTCATAGATCTCATGAAACTCAAGAAGGAAGAACAAATTGTGGATATTTCGATCCTTCTTTGAAGGGAGAACACTACACCAATGGGAGGAGTTACAAAGTAAGGGGCAGAGACTGAAGGAATGACCATCCAGAGACTACCCCACCTGGCGATCCATCCCATATACAATCACCAAATCCAGATACTATTGTGGATGCCAATAAGTGCTTGCTGACAAGAACCTGATATATCTATATCCTGAGAGACTCTGCCAGTGCCTGGCAAATACAGAAGTGGATGCTCACAGCCAACCATTGGACTGAGCACAGGGTATCCAATGAAGAAACTAGAGTAAAGACCCAAGGAGTTGAGAGGGTTTGCAGCCCCATAGGAGGAACAGTAATTTGAACTAACCAGTACCACCAGAACTCCCAAGGACTAAACCACCCACCAAAGAGTACACATGGTGGGACTCATGGCTCCAGTTGCATATGTATCAGAGGATGGCCTCATGGGACATCAATGAGAGAAGAGGCCCTTGGTCCTGTGAAGGTTCTATGCCCCAGTGTTTGGGAATGCCAGGGCCTGGAAGCAGGTGGTTTGGAGAGCAGGGGGAGGGGGAATGGGATAGGGGAAGAGGTTTTCAGAGGGGAAACCAGGAAAAAGGAAAACATTTGAAATGTAAATAAAGAAAATATCCAATAAAGTTTTTTAAAAAAGAAAATATACATCAAGAAAATAATAAGTATTTATAACCAGAATTTATTCTCATTTGAGTGAATTACATATCCTTTTATAAACAAAATCTGCTTGTCCATCTGTATTAGGGTGTTTATTGCTGTGAATAGATACTATGATCATGGCAATTTATATAAAGAAAAACTTTCCGTTGTGACTGGATTACAGTTTCAAAGGCTTACTCCATTGTTGTCATAAGAAGAAATGTAACAGTGTGCAGCCAGACATAGAGAAGGAGATAAGAGTTTTACATCTTTGTATTTGTGTAGCAAAAGGAGACCATGTGCCACTCTGGGCATATCTTGAGCATATATGAACTAAAAGCCTGATTATACAGTGAGTACTTCCTCCAACTAGACTACACCTACTGCAACAATGCCACAATTCCTAATAGAACCATTCTCTATGGGCCAAAAATTCAAACACATTAGTCTATGGAAGCCAGTCCTATTCACACCACCATATCATCCTCCAAAACTTTCTGTTTAGGTTCACTCTAAATAAGAACAAAAGTAGAACAAAATTCAATTTATATATATATATATACAAAATAATATAGATATCTCATATTTTAGTGTTGTTTTTACCAAGTTTTTTAACATTATGGTCTTCCCACCTGATTAAATAACATCTCTTTATGTGTTTTCCCACTTTTTCATAAAAATTGCTACTTTATTTAAAACTTGGATCTTAGCACTCAATAAAATGTACAATTAAAGTTTAAAGAAAAATTCTCAACAAAATATGTGTATGTGTATATGTGGTGTGTGAGAGTATATATATATATATTTGAGTGTGTACATACATGTGCCTGTGTAAATGTTCATTATATATTTATAAATTAGTAAATATATAGAAAGGTTATAGACACTGGTCAAATGATTAACATTAACAAACATAAAATAAAAAAAACACTATATGTATTAGTGTGCATCAAATGTTCAAAGACAAAACTTACATTTTCATCTTGTAAAAAAACAAAAAAACTCTGGTAAAGTACAACATGTTTCCATAAAATCTAAAAATTCAACAAATGAGGCATTGAAGAAATATAGCCAAGCACAAGAAAGTGTACCTATGACATACATTTCCAACAAGACTCAAAAAAGTTAATTAAGCCTTGCTATTAAGATCCTGAAAAGACAGAAACATATCTACTTTTAACAGTTATACGTAACAAATACTGAACATCTTATATAGGATATATAAGCAATAGACAAAAATTGCATTCAAATTTACAAAGAAAGTGAAGGCTGAGGGATGACTCATCGGACATCATGCTTGCCATGATTACATGAACATCTGTAAATATCACTTTTATTTCTTTGACTAGGAGTTGAGATGAGATCCATACATAAACTGTGAGGAAACTTGGCTTGGGGAGAGACCAGAGTGTTTCCATCTCTGTTCCACCTATTTGTTGGCTTAGGCTTGAAAGCCTCTAGATTCTGTATAATCAAATCTTCCATACTGATTAATTCAATCTGGATTCTCCTGGATTCTGACTGAATTGCTCTGCCTGGCCTCATATTAACTTTGGCAATATATTCTAAAATTCTGTCTCCTTTTTATTCTCTGGCTCATTCTGTTGCCATGTGTGTTTAGAATGTTCTCTCTGTAACCTGTCTTTAGAAAACTTTTCTGGTTAAAATGCACCCCCCCCCACACACACACATACTCCACAACCACAACCACCACCATCACCAACACACCTTTATTCTCTCTTGCAGCTCTTAAGTAGCCTCATTTACACTGCTGTTCTCCTGTGAGTTTCATCTATCCTATGTCTGGGTCTGACAAACCTTTCTCTGATTCATCACTTTGTCTGTTCTTCAATTAGACAACACTTTCAAACGTATCTTCTTCCTACTATAAACTAACCTTACCTACACTGATAGGGATTAAAGGTGTTTAATAAGGACATATGTATATTAGAGCAAGATCATACTGTAATACAGGCATATTAGCATCTCAGCCAGATCATAACTTTGGGTATGATCCCTTGTCAGAGCAGCCATGTTGCTGGGTTAAAATTCCTCTACATGTACCTAAGTTTAAGTCTCCAGAACCCATGGAAAGCAAGATGTAGTATCAAGGTCCTGGGCCCTAATTTGCTTCATTTTTGCTTTGATAAAAACACTGATAAAAATCATTTGAGGGAGGAAAGTTGTCCTGGCTAGTTTATGTTAGTCAACTTGACACAGTCTGAAAAGAGGAAACCCCAATTGTGAAAATGCCACTATAGCTGAAAACAAAGCTGTATGTGTTTTCTTAGTGATTGATGATGGTGGACAAGGACAATGAATTGTGGGTGTGTCCACATATAGACTGGATTCTTTAAGAAACACATATAGTCTTGAGTTCTTTAAAAAAGCAGACTGCTCCATTGCGGAACACATTGGAGTCCCCATGTTCAGGCCAATGGTTGGCTGAGAGCATCCTCCTCTGTATTTGTTAGACTCTGGCAGAGCCTCTCAGAAGAATGCTGCATCAGGCTCCTGTCACCATGCACTTGTTGGCATCCACCATAGTGATTGGTGTGGTGATAGTATATGGGATGGATCCCCAAGTGGGGCAGTTTTTGGATGGCCTTTCTTTCACTCTCTGCTCCACACTTTGTCTCCATATTTGCTCCCACATGTATTTTGTTCCCCAGTGTAGGGGAATTCAAGGGCATGGAGGCAGTAGTGGGTGGGAGGGTGGAAGGATACCTTCATAAAAGTACGGGATAGAGGACAGGATAGGGTATTTTGAGGTGATCCCAGGAAAGGAGTATAACATTTGAAAAAAGTAGCCAATAAAAAATTGTAAAAAAAAAAAAAGAAAGAAAGAAAGAAAGAAAGAAAGAAAGAAAGAAAGAAAGAAAGAAAGAAAGAAAAGGAAAGGAAAGGAAAGAAAAGAAAGAAGACTGAGAAACCCATCACACAGCATTCTTCCATGGCCTCTTCATCAGTTCTTATCTCCTGGTTCCTCCTCTGATTGAATTCCCATCCTAATTGCCTTCAGTAATGAATAGTCAAGTGGGCATGTAAGCAAAATTCACTTTCCTCCCAAAATTAGGATTGATTATGCTATTACATCACATAATTAGCAATAGCAACTCTAACTAAGACAGGATTTATTTGACTAACAGATTAGAGTCCATAAACAGGTAAGTCAGGGCCAGAATTCAAAACAGGAACATGGGGGGAGGAATTAAAGCAGATATCACAGAGGAGTACTGCTCAGTGGCTTGTTCCTCCTGTCTTGCTAATATTTTTTGATAGCCAAGGCTCACCTGCCCATAGACGGTACTACACAGAGAAGGCTGGCCCTCTACATTAAATAGCAATGAAGAAAATGCTTCCATATACCTGACAGCAGCCATTTTGTTAGAAAAAATTCTCACTCTTTCCAGGTATCACTATGGGTATATCAATTCAAATATAAAACAAAACAAAAACAAAAACAAAAATGGAAACAAAAACAAAACAATGGCATCTCTGACACAAGCATTCTTATGAGGAGAATCCCACAGAAATTTTTGATCTAGCTAGCCTGGGGTATATATCAGGGGACAAGAGACCCTGTCTCAAGCAAGATGAGGGATGGCAACTAATACTGTCATCTTATCTCAGTGCACAATCAATGTCAGGTATGTACCTGGACTCATAGACAATATGGTAGATTCACACTTGATGTGATGCAGTAACACAGCATGAGTCCATACACACATACACACATCAGTTCCAAAGATGCAGCTCAATTAAAGAGTACTTTTGCAGCATTCTAATTGTCTCAATTTCAAGCACAGTTAGCAAGAGACAAGGAGAGAGACAGATAGAGAGAGACAAGGACAAATACAGAGAAACAAAGAAACAAGGAGACAGAGATGGAGAGAGAGAGAGAGAGAGAGAGAGAGAGAGAGAGAGAGAGAGAGAGAGAGAGAGAGAGATATCACTTCACTAGATAATGTTTCTCTTGTGCTCCTGGACCCTAGACCCTTACCATGTAGGATGTCATCAATACCTGGGGGCAATATCCATCAAGGTTTGATCTTCTATAGAGATACCAAGCCAGTTATATGGAGCCATGTGGCTCTTTGATGGTACTTGGTGAGTTCAGTAATAGCCAACTGTTCCTCTTAAATAAGAATTCCCCCACTGATGGAATGGAACAGACTATATCTCTCTATTTTACTTAGAGTTACTTAAGATTTAATGTATGAGATAGTGAAACTATTTTTTGGGGGGGGGGTTGGTTTTTGGTTTTTCAAGACAGGCTTTCTCTGTATAGCTCTGGCTATCCTGGAACTCACTTTGTAGACCAGGCTGGCCTCAAACTCAGAAATCTGTCTGCCTCTGGCTCCTGAGTGCTGGGATTAAAGGTGTGCACCACCAAGCCTGGCGAAACTTTTTTTTTTTTTTTTTTACTTTTCTTGATGATCCTTTCTAGTTATAACTAGAAACATATTTTAAATATAATATTCTATTTTTTTATTTACATCTGAAACACTAGCCCTCCCTCCAGGTTTCACTCCCACAGAGTCTCTACCCCTCCACTTTTCCTCAGAGAAAGTGTTACCCCCTGGGTATCCCCAAACTCTGTCACATCAAGTTGCTATAGAAGATATCTACCACTACTCTACCATCTTCTTCATCTATGAGACCCCTCAGAACGTGCAGTTTCTCGAGGCCATGTGCTTCTGCTCCCCATTCTTGTTCCTTTTCCTCTGCATCCTCTCTCTTTTCCATTTTCTCCTTCTTCCTTCTCCTCACCTTCCACTCTACCTACCCTTTTATCTGCCCAGTCATCAGCTCTCCTTTATTTTACAAATTAAGGTAGGAAGCAAGTTTACAGGAAATCACCTGAGTGCTGACTCATTCCTTGTTGGAAGCCACTCACAGGAGAACAGAATTAACATCAAACATAATTTGCTCCAGGGCTATCCACAATACCTTTCTCCCACAACCAGGCCAGCATGGGCCTTGGTTTTTTTTGGTTTTTTTTTTTTTTTTTTTTTTAATCTTAGCCATTCTGTCTGATTTGTGTAGGGTGAAATCTCAGGGTTGTTTTGACATGCATTTCCCTGATGACTAAGGATGTTGGGCATTTCTTTAAGAGCTTCTCTGCCTTTCAAGAATCCGCTGTTACAAATTCTCTGTTTAGCTGTGTCCCCATTATTTAATTGAGTTATTTGGTTTGATTGCGTTTAATTTCATGGGTTCTTTTCATACGATGTATATTAGCCTTCTGTTGGATATAGAGTTAGTGAGAACTTTTTCTAATCTGTAGGCTGCCATTTTGTCCTATTGCTAGTATCCTTTGCCTTATATAAACTTTTCAGTTTCATGAAGTTCCACTTATCAATTAATTACTTTAGAGCCTGATATATTTGTGTTCTGTTCAAGAAATTTTCTCCTGTATCAATGCATTCAAAGTTATTTACCACTTTCTCTCTGTTATTCGATTTTGCACACCCAGTATTATGTTGAGGTTCTTGATTTAACTGGACTTGAGTTTTTTGCAGGTTGATAAATATAGATATATTTGCATTATTATACAAATATCCAGTTACACCAGCACCATTAGTTGAAGATTATTTTGGTTTTTTTGTTTTGTTTTGTTTTGTTTTGTTTTCCATTCTATGGTTTTATATTCTTTGTCATCAATTAATTGTGTGGGTTTATATCAGGTCATGAATTTAATTCCATTGATCAACCAGTCTATTTCTGGACCAATACCATGCATTTTTGGTTGGATTTTGTTTTTGTTTTTATTTGTTTTGTTTTGTTTTATTACTACTGCTGTGTAATAGAGCTTTGGGATGGCAATTCCTCTAGAAATTCTATTGTTGTTCAGGATTGGTTTGGCTATCCTGTTTTTATTTGTTTGTTTGTTTGTTTGGTTGGTTTTTTTTCCAGATGAACTTGAAAATTGCTTTGTGTTTAATTTTGATGGGGATTGCATTGAATCTGTAGGTTGCCTGTGGTAAGATGACCATTTTTTACTCTGCAAATTCTACTGGTGCATGACCATGGGAGACTCTTCAGTAAGGAGTGGGGCCTGGAAATAACTTGTGTGTATGTGCATGCATGTGAGCACATCCTTGTGTGTGTTCCTGTATGCATGCACATATATGTGTCTGTGTGCTGATGTCTCATATATGGCTAAGCACTCATTTTATCATTTTACTCTCAGAAATGTAAACAGTTCTGATTTTTTTTTTTTTTTTGATTGTTGCCAATTACCAACAGAATCTTCTCTCACATACTCGGAGGAATACTTCAGGTCTATGGGTATAAATATAAATATTTAGAGGGCAACTGATAACATGACCACCTAGCAAAATAAAAATAGTGTTTATACACTATGGCCTCTGACCTCCAATGGGTGGGACAACCCATGGAATGAAAATGTCAGTGACTTAACAACCAGAGTGAATGCCACTTTTTGTGCTAAGTTCTGTATCTTCACCTCTTCACTGAGAGTCACATGGACACTGAAAGCTGGTTTCTACTGTCTCCTGGACTGAGAGATTGCTGAATATCTTTGAGGTGTATGATTGTCTTACAGTTTCTACTGCTGTGATCAATCGCTATATCCAAAAGCAACTTAGATAGAGGAGTGTATATTTCAATGTAAGTGTCACAGTCCATTCACAGAAGTCAGAACAGGAACTCAAAGTAGAAAGTGAACTAGAAGCCACGGGAGAGTAGTACTCTTTAGTTACTTTCTCCCTATGTATTAGTCAACTTGTTCTCTTTTAGTACTCAATACCAACATCACAGGGATGTCTGCACCGACATGATAGGAGTCCCCTACCATGAACTACATTCTACCTATCCTGACTTTTATATCAATTGCCAATCAAGAAAACGCAAAACTAGCTTACACATAGGCTAGTCTGGTGGAGAATCTCTCTCTCTCTCTCTCTCTCTCTCTCTCTCTCTCTCTCTCTCTCTCTCTTCCTCTATCTCTCTCTCTCCCTCTCTCTCTCTTTCTCTCTCCCCACCTCTCTCTCTCTTTCTCTCTCTCCCTCCCTCCCTCTTCATTTGTCCCTTCTAATCTTTTCCTCTCACTCCTTCTCTCTCCACCTTTCTCATTTTTATTTCTTTTTGGTTTTCCAAGACAGGGTTTTTCTATGTAGTTCTGTATGTTCTGAAACTTACTCTGTAGACAAGGCTATCCTTGAATTAAGTGATCCACCTACCTTTGCCACCCAAGATCTGGAATTAAAGTAAAGTACCACCTCTGCCTGGTGATGGTGAGGAATTTGTTATCTGAGATTCCCTCTTCTTGATTTGGCTATATGTGGTATCAAATTGGCATAAAATGGCCAATACAATAACCTTCTAGAGGATGCCAGAGTGATCTGAAAACCCAAATATTCTTATTTCTAAGGGAAGAAGGCTTAGCAAGTAGTGTCAAACCCCACAAACAGTTCTCTTTGTGTTCCCTGCAGCCTCCTCTCTTCCTGCTAAACCAGCTTATCTGCCTGGAGCAGATGCATGCACAAATTTATAAGTGCAGTTTGATGAAGAAACATACTTTAGCTGAAAGGAGGGGTCAGTTTCTACAGTCCTTTGGTATATGGGGAAAGTGGACCATGCTACCAGACAGAAGAACAGGTAAGGCTGAGATGGTCAAAATCCTGGTGAATCTCAATATTGATAATGGCAGTTGTGGGGCCAGCTCATTGCCAAGCTCTAATTGTCCTGGTACCCTTTTCTACAACACCCTACTGAATGGGCTATGGCAATTGGCTAGGTAGCGACAATACATTAAGTTCTTTCTTATCCCTAACAACTCAGACTGAGCCAATGGAAAACACTTACCTCTGGATCCCACCCTATTCCCAAAATACTCATAACGTTCCTATCCACATGGGATAAAGTACACGTGCTATTTCACCAAGAATTGTCTGAGAGTGACAGTTTTATTGAGCTGTAACACTCTCTCCCCAAGCAATCATCACTGGATATTGTACCTACCCAGCAGGCTGTGTTCATGTTCCAGCTGCCAACACTATGGATTCCAGCAGCCTGCATCTACTTGTATGAATCATAGCTGCTTCCTGCTGACAGTTTGCCTAGTGGTTCCAGCTGTGGTACTCAGATATTTGCTGCTGCTTGGCTTTTCTGGACAGACCGGAGCCCTGAGGAACCTTTAGTTCCTGCCAGACCAGAGGTCCTCAGAATTTTTCCTTCTGGTTTTGCAGAAAATGACACCTGGAGTCCCCTACCATGAACAACATTCTACCTACCCTGAACAGTCATAACACCCCCAGTGGCAAGGTATACAGGCAGCTCAACATTTGGGATGCATTGATCACTTGCCACATCATAACTCCTTACCCAAGGCTAGGAAAAGTGCGAAGGTATTTGTCCTAGCAGCACATGAAGTAATAATGCACTGTATGTATTTTGTTGGTGCTGGGAACTGTCTAGAAATGTGCTCTGTATGGGTAATCTTTCCCTTTTGAAAGTTAGAAGCATGCAGAGAGAAATTTGACCAAGAGGTCTATCACATTCTTTCTAGGCAAGTAGATGTGCTTGGTGGGTTTCCCCAAGTGGTTCTATACATGAATTTCAGTGCTGTGGCTCCAGTTCATGGGACGCAATAGGGGATTCTCCATCAGGAATGGCAGGTACTGAGGCTTATTTCCTTTATGGAGTGGTGTCTTAGTCAGGGTTTCTATTTCTGCACAAACATCATGACCAAGAAGCAAGTTGGGGAGGAAAGGGTTTATTCTGCTTACTCTTCCATACAGCTGTTCATCACCAAAGAAGTCAGGACTGGAACTCAAGCAGGTCACGAAGCAGGAGCTGATGCAGAAGCCATGGAGGGATGTTCCTTACTGGCTTGCTTCCCCTGGCTTGCTCAGCATTGCTCTCTTATAGAACCCAAGACTGACAGCCCAGAGATGGTCCTACCCACAAGGAGCCTTTCCCCCTTGATCAGTAATTGAGAAAATACCCCACAGCTAGATCTCATGGAGGCATTTCCTCAACTGAAGCTCCTTTCTTTGTGATAACTCCAGCTGTGTCAAGTTGACACAAAACTAGCCAGTACAAGTGGGATACAAGGGGATGTACCTTAGCTCGAAGAGTTAGAGCTAAGCAACAGCTTGTGGCCAGTTTTCCTTTTTCATCTAGGAATGGAAGGGCAGACCCAGAGACAAGCACAATGTTGGCAAGTGGTAGAACCAGTATTTAATAGTTTGATCCCTGAGCCAGAAGACTTTACAGTTCTCTCTAATCTGGACCTTCTTATGGGGCTCCTTTCCTTGCACCAAGGTAGGGTACTATATCAGAGGACAAATGGTGTATGAAACAGAAAGTATGTTCTGAATTTCTTGGGCTCCCATGTGGCAAAGTGGGGACACTATGACCTGAGTATCCAGGACAAGACAACTAAGCAGTGCATGTTTCTGCACCCTGCCTTTAGCAATATTGTCTGTTTACTTATTAAATTGGATCTCCACTGGCCTAGAAGTTGCTGGTATGGAGAGGCTAGCCAGTGATCACCACTGATACCTGTCCCTGTTTCCTACATTTGTGATTATGCATATGCTACCATGCTTGGCCATATAACCATATGGGTTGTTGGGGATTGAACTCAGATCCTCATGCTTTCAAGACAAACATGTTCCTGACTGGGCTAACCCACTGTCTCAACAGTGTATCTTTAACAGCACAATTTCAGTGGTAGAGAGACAATTGAGTTTGAAGGCCCTTAGACTCCATTTTCCATGTGACTCTGTGCTTCTCTTTGGATAGGAAACTCTCTGAGACATGCATGGTACCCGCAATCCATTGTGAGTCTTAGAAGGGGACAGTTTGTAGAACATAGGCTGGAACCGATTGTTTCTTAAAGGGCCTGTCATCTCCTGATAGTGCAACAAGCTGGTGATAGGGACTATAACAGAAGCCTTTGGAGACCACTCATTGGAACTGCAGTTTTGATAGTCTTTTCTAAAATTCTGCATTAAAATTGCTATTAGATATGTGAGGGTTAATCCTGGGTGTCCACTTGACTGGATCTAGGAATCATCTAATAGATAAGCAGTGGGGTAAACCCATGAGGGACTTTTTGATTAGGTTCTGAAACTGAAACTTCTGGTGAGGCAGAATCCTCATTAATTTTGCAGCTACCAGGTTTTCAGAGTCTCTGTGCAGAATAGCCAGATATGGTGTAAGCCAATCTAATACAAAGACCCTTCATTTACTTAACAACCTTGTTGGTCTAAGACTTCAGAAATGAATTTTCAGAAGACTCCCTTCCTCACTACCCTCTTCCTTTCTGACTTCTTCCTCTTCTTTAACTTCCTATTCCTGTTTTTTTCCATCCTTCCTTTCCTTTTCCCCCTAGACTTCAGGTTAAGTTTTTCAGTATTGAAAGCCAGGTGCCTTAGCCACCTTACCAAGACTTCTCCAAAATGGCCAAAAGAAGGCAGCAGACATAAAGGATTCAAATAACACTACAGCTCTGGTAGCTTTCCAGGAAACCTCCAAACTCAGATTCTGTTGAGCCGCCTGGCTTGTTCCAAAGCTTTTGAAGCACTTAATCCTCCATAGAACATGATGTTAAACAGGAAGCCAAAAAAAGAAGAAAGGAAACAGCAAAAGCTACCCAAACAAGCAGAACATTGTTGAGAAAAAGCACACAACACAGTTCTTTCTGTGTCAAAGGTTTGGCTGACTTCAGTTGCAGAAGCCAGAGCCAGCAGGCTGCTTGATCACAGGCTATTCCTGCAGAGGCACTGATGGCATCATGGTCGGTGAGAGTGTCCTATGTTTTCATCCAGAGCTCTTCAACAAAACTATACTGTCTCTAGTCCCAGAGACACCTTTGTTAGACCATGTTCCGCAAGTTCCCTCAGTCTAGTACTGATGACCATGGCCTCTTTTCTGTAACATCTTCTGTCGTTATCCTAGCTGTTACCTCACACTTAGCCCTGGGCTCCTACCCCAGCTTCACAACATAATTCAGTCACTCAAAATTTGACTATTCAGAGTGGTTCCCAATAATCAATGACTTGGTTCCCTAAAGTTTATCAGAATCCCATTCTTTGGTATGGAGGCAAAAGAAGATGGGTACTGACCTGGGATGCTGGGACTGACCTAGTGTCATCTCATCACTAGTATTCAGTAAATAAGACAAATGACAAGGAACTGTGGAGAAGGCAAAGGAGACTAGAAGCAGGCACAGAAGCCACAATTTCTGTGGTGCCACTGGGGCTTGTCTGCCAAGCATGTCTTGTGAAAGGGACCGCTGCAGAGTTACTTTCACCCCACCTCCTTCTCTGTCAGAGCATGGTCAAGGACATTACTGCTGGTGAGGAGCCAAGCTTCATTCTCTTCAAGGGTTTCCTGGGAAAATCTCAGCCTAGGGGATTTATTAATAGAAGGTGTGTGTGTGTGTGTGTGTGTGTGTGTGTGTGTGTGTGTGTGTGTGTGTGTGTGTGTGTTTGTGTGTGTTTGTGTGTGTTTGTAATATAAGTTCCACTGTATTTCATAATTATATAAAGCAGTCTGGGTCAGCCAATAATTGCAAGAGTTATTAGTTCGATCAATTATTATTATATCTGTTACTAGCAAGAATGAGAAGTTTAACAGAGAATATCTGAAAGAACCAAAGCATCCAAGAAATCAAGAAAGATCACATTTAAATATTTGAGCAATCTGAACCTAATCCAAAAAAATACTTGCTGCAAATTAGAAACAAGGTCTCATAAGTCATGCTTTCACTTTGCCAAATGCTTGTCACTATGATTCTCAGACCTACTAATGAGTAGGCTTCTACAGAAGACCCAGAAATATGCAGAATACGGCACGTATGCAGGATATGAGAAACCACAGGAAAACAGTTAACTATCAGGATGAAGATGTGCCCTGTGGGAGCTAAGCCCAAACAAAGGAAAGCCACACATTCATCTACAATGTTGGAACAGGATAGCAGAAGAGAATTGAGATGAGCCTCTCATAAAGGGTCAGTTCACCTCTTTGGAAAAAAAAAAAAACTCTCTTTTACCTATTTTGTTGTGTAACATTGAGGAGAAACAAAATGGTAATGCAGGTGCATCACACTGTGTATTGAGTTTCCTTACCAATTTTTTTTATTTTCCTCCTTATGAAAACAGAAACAGAGGATTGAGGGCCTGTTATCATTCATTGCAGATTTGCCTAATATGCACCAAGCTCTGGATTCTATCCCCAGTACTAAATAGACATAGACACAGTGGCATGCACCTATAATCACAGGCATTTCGGATGTGGAGGGAAGGGGGAAGTTCAAAGACATCTTGGTTACACAGACAGTAGAGAAAAGCCTGAGCATGAGATCTTGTAGGAATACCCTCAAGGAGAGATAGGTAGCTACTCTGAAGGATCAGGTCTAGGGAATTAGACCCCTGTTCTAATGGACAGAAAAATACAATAATCATGTGAACAAAAGGAGGTAGTCAGAATCCAGGTCCATTTTGTCAAAATAATCACATAGTGAAGCTACATCTAAGTGTCAAGTCTAAACATAATCCAATTTGGCAGAGGAAGAGGCAGGTAGATATCTGTGAGTTTGAAGCCACACTGATTTACATAGCAAGTTCTCTTTAGCAAAGGGTATGTTATGAGATCCTAGCTAAAAATCTAATTTTAGTAGAAGACCCACTATATTTCTAATAGAATGCCCGATCTGGGATAACAATAGAGAATAGATTGAAAGGTACCCTATTTTAATACAGAATTTTTTAAAAGACTATCAAAACTGGTTCTGATGAGTATTCTCCAAAAACCTCTGTTTTAGTCCCTATGACCAGCTTGTGTCACTGTCAGGGGATGACAGACTCTTTAAGAGACAAGGGCTAGGGCCACAGAGATGGCTTTGCTATTAAAAGAATGGGCTAGTTTTCCACAAGACCCAGGTTTCTAACACCCAAATTGCAGGTCAAAACCACCTGAAACTCTATTTCCAATATCTTCTTCTGGATCGTGGATTAAGGAATGGGTGTTTGGACAGATATAGGGGAACTGTACAGTGCAAATGAGTATGGCATGTAATCATACTTCATTGTAAACATGTATGAATTTCCCAAGAAAAAAGGAATTTTGTGATTTGTACTGACATTGATGATGATGGAGACTGATGAAATAAGCCAAACCTAACCAAATAAATAAATAAGTAAGTAAATAAGTAAATAAGTAAATAAATAAACCAAACAGAAGAAAACTCCTTATATGACATCATAAGAATGTTAAAATAAGTACAGGCAAATGTTCATCAAACATAAAACCCAATAGTTCAGCGGCATAATTTCAAGATACATGTTATATGATATAGCAAATGTACAAATGTGTTGAGATTCATTTTACAAAATAAATATAAAATAACAAAATTTATTCTATAAAAATATTGAGCACAATGTAATATATAATTTCACACAGTTGTTTCTGCCCTGCGCAGTTTAGTAATGATATTAATATAGAATTACAAAAATTCATTTCATGGGCAGAGGATGTGGCTCCAAATTTAAAAACAACAGGTGCTTTTCCAGAAGACATAGGTTTCATTCTCAGTTCTCACATAGTGGGAGAGAGTAAAAGAGTGAAAAAAAATATTAAAGAATTCCACAGTGAGTTGAGAGAGGGTTTCTCTGTTAATAATTTTCTTCATGTCCTTCTTATATTTCTTGCTAAGTCCTCAAATGCAGAGACTACTGTTTATGATCCATCTGTCAGTCCCAATCCCAGCTCTGTAGAGAGTCAGTGAAAAAAAAATGATGACCTAGAAGAGGATCTTGTTGTGTGTCTGTTTCCTGTGGCCAAAGGAGACTCAAGAAGGAAATGAATTGTGATTGTCTTGTTGTGTGAATAATGACTCATATCCCTAAGCAAAAGAACAAATATAACAGTGGCAATTCTCTTTGTGTAAGAGCTATCCACACCAACTGTACTTAAGACAAGAGGTTAATGTCTAGAATATATAAAGAATTGTAAAAACTGTATACACACACACACACACACACACACACACACACACACACACACACACACAGAGGACATACTCCCACCCCAAACTGCCAATCAGTAAGTAATCCAATGAGCCAAATATATGGTTCTTGAAAAGAGAAAACAAATGGTCATATAGTACTCCGCATCTTTGGGTCAGAAAAGTGCAAATTAAATGTGTTCTGAGATTTTATGTTACCCGTGTCAGAATAGCTATTATCAAGAAAGTAAAGGATACAGCTGGAAAGATGACTCAGAAGTTAAAAGGGTATGTTGTTCCATCTGAGTTTAATTCCCAGGATACATGTCAGATGACTGACAGTAGCCTCTAGCTCCTGCGGTTCTGAACCCTCTTGTGGTCTCCACCTCTTTCTGTTCTCATATGCACAAACCTACTTCCACATAGACATAACTTCAAAAAGAAAGTAATAACAAATAGTGATAGCAATATGGGGAGTAAAGATGGGGGGAAAGTATGACCTGTATGCTGATGGTAAGAATAAAGCTATGGTAAATAACTATGAAAAACAGTGCAGAGGCACCTCAAAAGAATACAATGAAAAAGATCATATATCCTACCCTGTACATGTGCTTGAAGGATGTGGTAGCTAGCCACAGAGATACTTGTACATGTGTGTTCATTGCTCTGATCTCTTATAATTGTGAGGAAATGGAGTCAGCCTAGACATCCCTCACCAGATGAGTGGATAATGAAAATAAGGCATGTACACAGTGGAACTTAAATTTTTAGTAAAGAAAAAAAAAGGAATTATGAAAATTTCAGGAAAAGAGATGAAATGTGAGTTGTAGAAGACAATATAAATAGTAGAAAGGGGGATGCTGGAGACCAAAGTGTGTGTTCAGCCAAGCAAAAGCAAGGAAAGTAGGGGCGGAGTAAGCAGGAGCAGGGAAAAGGGATTGAGAAATGAGGGGAGAGTAGGAGAGGGTGAGGAATCAGTGAGAATAAAGTATGAATGTCTAAGTTACTTTCCTGTTGTGTTAAAATATTCTGACAAAAACAACACAAGAATAGAGGGGTTTCTTCAGGCTCATAGTTCTATGTGACTGTCTACTAGTCAAGGATGCTCAAAGTAGCTGCTCCCATCATATTAATCACCAGGAAACAGACACAGGCGAGTACCCTGCCCACTTTACATCATATCTATCAGCAGGAGATAGAGACATATTAGTTCTCAACTCACTTCTTATTTATAAAGTCCAGGATCCATCTCAGGGAACACACCCAGCCGATGAGCAGTTCTTCCCATCTTAATTAACCTAATTAAGAATCTGTATCTCATGTATGCCCAGAGGCCCATCTTCCAGGTGATTCTATATCTAATCAAGCTGGCAATTGACATTAATCACTTCTTTACTATAGTGGCATATTGTTTGGGTTCAGAGACTCCAGGCAAGGTAGTGTTTTGGGTCTGCCTGTCATTTGTTCCCCTTTCATTCTACAATAGAGCATAACATTTCCATGCTAGCTAGGCAAGGCTCTTATGCTTCTGTGGCTACTTTACCCTCTATACTTGAAATATTAACAGTTTGCGATTTGGAAGGAGAGCCACTCCCTGGAAGGTACTCTCTGCCAGTAGGTGGTGAATGATTGATGAATGAGAAATAAAATATTGATGTTCCAAATCACACACCAGGCCTCTTTTCCTCCAAAGGAGCTTGTGACTTGTGTTACTAAAGATAAGACATCACAGCATGAGATGTTTTTGTCTTTGTTTGGAACATTACAACTTTAGATGAGTTTTGACTTGCAGATACCAAAAGCATTAAGGCTAATACTCCCAGGAACTTGGCAGATGGATGCTGGAAATCTATAATAGGAATTTTACCTTTCTTGATCATGAAAGCTATGAGTGCCGACTCAATTAATTATTTTTTTTTTCTTCATGCCCTGTCTTCTCTTCATCAATAAGCACTTCCACTATCTTTAGACAATTCTGTCAATGAAAGCTTTGTGCATGATTTTAGTGATACTCACTTAAAAAAAAAAAAAGATTTGTCTTGAACAGTTTGATTTTCTGAAATGGTCTATATTTCTTATATTGAAAAGTGACATTTACAGGGGAGAAGAGCTACACTTGTCTGAAGGAATAAAGATAACTATTTAGAACACAGTTATGAGTTATGTAGGAAACAATGGATTGTGGGGAGCCCAGCACCACGACACATTTGAAACAACTTCTATACCTAAGGTTCAGGGAACATTGGGGACAAGGAGTAAATAAAAGTGTAAGAGTTGGGAAACTAGGAAATCGTGTGTGAGATTCTCCTAGAAAGACAGGGAGACTAGCTTTGTGATATCCTCAACAGTATGGTTGCCTAAAGAAAGTTGAAATAACTACAGTACTAATAGACTTGCTAATGTGGAAGGGGTAAGTCTCACAGGGTCCCATAACTATAAAAAGTGCTATATTTCTCTAAGGACCACTGAAAGTGAAAGAAGTAAGCTTTCCTAAGAATAAGTCTCCTAATTGGTTATCCAATACCAAATGGTCAGCCCTGAATTCACAAGGAACACTGATCAGAGTCACAAAGTTTTATTTATAAATTTATATATATGTACAACACACACACACACACACACACACACACACAAACTGCTGAGAGAGAAAGTGTCAGAGAGAGAGAGAGAGAGAGAGAGAGAGAGAGAGAGAGAATGTCAGAGAGAGAGAAATTTAAGAAATAATAATAATGCTACATTGTGGTCATAGGCTTCCTGCTTTGTTCTCACCATATACAAGAACATTCACTCTCTTTAGCCAACTCTTTAAATGAAGCCATACAAATTTTCTTTAAAAGAAATATTTTTAAAAGTGATGTATCATGATCAATTGTGATTTTCTTTAAAATCAGGTCATAAAATTTAGAGGGTTTAATGTGGAAGGAATGGGAGGAATTGGAGGAAGAGAAGGGGGAAATTATGTAATGATATTTTGATAACAAATAAAATTAAAATGAAAAAAAATATATACTGAGAGAAAAAGAACTGAGCTTATATTAAAGTTTGTGAATGTGTGTGTGTATAAGTCAGGATGAGTGTATGTGAAAGTGTGTGAAGATGATTGCAGAAGGTTGTGGCCTAACTGATGTGGGAGTTCAGAATCAGATACAGTAGAAGAAGAGCTTCAAGTGCTCTTAAGCACTGAGCCACTTCTGTAGCTCCATCCATAATTACTTTCTGATCAACAATTTTTGAAGTATCAATTTCCTTGCCCTTTTAGAAGAGCAAGTAAGGGCTTGACACTTTTAAGCCACTCAAAGATGTTCACCTTCCTTTTTTTTTCAATTTGCAGACTTTGGTAGCATTCATTATTCATTGTTTACACTAAATATATATCCAGCTGAGCAAGCAGTGAACTTAGCTTATGTTTTTTGTTCCCTGTAATATTTTTGGCAATACCTTTTTATTAGGTACTCTCTACTACTGTGATAAAATATCAAGATTAGAAGCAACATAAAGAAAAAGTGTCTGGGTGACTCATGATTCCAGAGTTAGAGTCCATAATGGTGGGGTAGGCATAGCAGCAATTGGGAGGGATGGTGAGAGGAGAGAGAGAGAGAGAGAGAGAGAGAGAGAGAGAGAGAGAGAGAGAGAGAGAGAGAGAGGAAGTGTGTGTGTGTGTTGCTTTCCAGGCTCCCTTTCTGTTAAAGTCCACATAGAATCAGTATTTAAGGTAGACCAATAGGTTCACCAACATATTCTTTTGTCTTCTGGCCACTTGTCTATAGCCTGCTTCAAGCTGGGGTAATCTCCTAAAGGAGTCATAATCTATTTTCCTGGAGTGGGCAGTTCCATCAAAGTATGAAAGAATGTGATGGATGATCCTGGGCTGGCCTGTTTCTCAGCAGAAGCATCACATGAAGGAAATAAGGCAGAACCCATCTGAGCCAGTTAGTTATATTGATGAATATATAGGAATTGAAGTTGATCTCTAACAAGCTTGCCTTCTACACAAATTTATATTATCACAGGACCAAAGAGGAACTATGATGAGCAAAGACATCAGGAGCATAATAGGAGCTCAGCTCTAGTCCCCATTCCAAGGTTGTTTAAGCCAGTCACTT
Source organism: Mus minutoides (assembly GCA_902729485.2). NCBI lineage: Eukaryota > Metazoa > Chordata > Mammalia > Rodentia > Muridae > Mus > Mus minutoides. The sequence continues at coordinate 164,340 of LR750730.1, read as the reverse complement.
TTAGAGGCTTGTCTGGGTTGGTTCTTGTGATATAGTCCTGGCCAAATTCCAAAGCTATAGTCCTCTAAGTGGGTGTAGCATATCCTTCCTTCCTTTGATACCTGCAACTTTAACCTGATGAGGTACTTCCCATTGGCTCTACATTTCTTCAACAATTCTTTGTGCAGTGTCAGTCAGGTCTTTCTTTGACCCTTTCTGGCATGAGTATTTTTGGATTCCCCTGAATCCTTTGTTGGCAGTAGAGGTGGCAGCCAAACACAGCCTCAAAAGCTATATTTGCAGAGCATACAATGCACCCTAAACAGAACAAATTGCAGAATTTCTGGCCAATGGAGATCTGCTTCTTGACAATTTTTGGCCAGTATCATTTAAAAAGTACTATTTATTTTCTCAATCAGGCCTAAACTTTGAAGGTGCACAAGTTCCAAATTAATTCTCTGTGCAGGTAAGAAAATCTATCTAGCCTGAAAATATGGACACATCTCCTTGTGTTAGAGCTGTGACAAAATGCCTGTCAAATGCAATCTAAGGAAGGAAGTGCTTATTTTGGCTCCTAGTGAGTACCAGGTATCTCCTGTTTCTGTCTACCCAGTACTAGGATTACAAGTGTGCACTACCATGCCTGACACTTTTACCTGGACTGTGGGTAGGGATCAAACTCAGGTCCTCATCCTTTTAAGAAAAGTCTTTAGTGCCATAGATGTATCCCCAGCCTTAGCTAGATGCCTCACTCTTCTGTAGAAAATATTTCTTTTCTGCCCTTAGAAGCAGCTATCAAATTCCCATTAAAAAACTTATCCCATGCTCCTCATAATCTCTATCAGAGGATCAGTGAGCATCCCTGTTTTTCTATTAACTATTGGAGTTGCATTAAACCTTTTTTTGTTTTTCTTTTTCCTTGACCTACCCTTTTTGGATAGCTCCAAGAGTAGCTGAGTTTCCTCTGAGCATGTCTCTTAAATTTTTGTTGTTGTTGTTGTTGTTGTTCTGAGGTATAATCCATGTGGTTTCAAACTTGCCCTTCTCCTGAGTGCTGAGAATACAGGTATGTTTTGTTTCCTGGCCTTGATTAAGCTTTTATCTTTTGGGATACACTTCTTGTTTATGGACTATCTGTTTGACTCATTCTTAGTTTCCTAGGAACATATGTTAAATCAGAAAATATATTAAAGTTATTCCAAACAAATACACCAACTCCTAGCTTGGGTGGAACTTTGTGTAATACTATTCTTTTTACTCCCATTTTGTTGTTGTTGTTGTTATTGTTGTGAACTTCTTTTGTTTCTAAATATTCATTGATTTACATAACTGATTTTATGTATATGTATGCAGGTGTGTGTGCCTGTGTACTCTAGTGCCAGAATACAATGTTAATGTGAGAATTTAGTACTCTTCACTAAATCTATTGGGGCAGGGTCTCTTACTAATCCTGGACCTCATGTATTCTCCCTTAAGCTGGAAGTCATTAAGTTTTAGTGGTCCTCCTGTCTCCACCTCCTCATCTGACATTACAAGTATAGAGAGGTTATCTGGCTTGTTTTTTAGGTGCTGGGATCTAAACTCTTATCTTCATGATTGTATAGCAAGTACTATTCACCATTAAACCATTGCTCCATGCCCTTGAACTAATTTTCAAAGCATTTTTTTCCATTTTGTTGCAGCAAATTTTTGTAATAATATAATGCCTATAAACATACAGACCAAGAGATAAGCAGTATTAAAACCTTGGACTATAGAGGAAACACAGGTCAGCAGTAAATACTGGCCCACAGAAGATTCAAGTGAACCTGTGGAGAAGAGCATAGTACTGTTTGTCTGAGAGGCCTCTGGAGTGTGCTAGAAGTCCATGGTTGAGGTTAGTAAGGGTACTTGAATTTTCCTGCCACCCTGGCTTGCATGGATCAGCATTCTATTTTGTTTAAGATGTATTCCTTAAACTGGAACCTACATTCAAACAGGGACCTTGGAGAGATGTATACCAGCTTCAAGGCTCAGCTCTGTTGTTAGCATGTTGTTCTAAACCTAACCAAGAATTTATTGCTCAATCAGTAATGTGTGTTTTGATGCCTGAGAACAGTTGAATCAGAAAAAAAAATATTAGTTTTGCAAGTGTGAATTATTGAATTTCATCTCAATAACATGTGTAAGGTGCATGTGTCTATAATCTTAGTCCTGAAGAGGTAAAATTGTGTAGATACCAGAGTTGGACAGACAGCTTGCCTAACCTACTTGGTGGTCTGCAGGTCAGGGATACACACTGTGTCAGAGAACAAGATGGATGCTGATGTGGTGTACAAGGACTTTGAGCCCATAACTTAGAAAGCAAAGGAAGACTGATTTCTGTGAGCTCAAAGCCACCATGGCCTACATAGCGATTCAAGGCTACACAGTGAAACCCTGCCTCAAACAGAAACAAAAGACTTGCCCCCCCCAAAAAAAACCCCACAAAACCCTGATATAGGGTTATGTTGTGGCTTCAGATATTCATGCACTTGCATAAACATGAGTTCACACACATACATATATACATGCAGTGACACATGCATCTCTTCGTTGTATATGTTCCAGTATAATGTACTGCATTTAAGTGAGGATTAATTCTTCTGTGATGAACATACCATGTTTGCTTTTTTTTCCTGTCTGAATGATGAACAAGCAAGTTTTGGAGATGGTACATACATGATGATGATGATGAAATCTATAAACTTGTACTTTAAAAGAGTAGAAGAATGAAGGTTCTATTGATTTGTGTTAGACATCAGCATCAATGATTTGGACAGATTAGATGTTATTTTGGGGAGACCAATGAAACTTTGGAGTTAAATATTACTGAAGCAGAGAGTAAAACAACCTCATTAATACAGGACTAATTTTTTTAATGGAAGTGAAGTAGAAACATTAGTCAATTTATTTATTTATTTATTTGTCTGTTTGTTTGTTTGTTTGTTTGTTTGTTTAATGTATATGAGTATAGTATAGCTTTACTGATAGTTGTGAGCCATCATGTGGTTGCTGGGACATTGAATTCAGGACCTCCACTCTCTCAGATCGAACCCACTTGCTCTTGCCGAGAGATTTATTTATTATTATAAGTACACTGTAGCTGTCTTCAGACACACCAGAAGATGGTGTCAGTTCTCATGGTTGTGAGCCACCATTTAGTTGCTGGGATTTGAACTCAGAAATTTCAGAAGAGCAATCAGTGCTTTTAACCACTCAGCCATCTCTCCAGCCCTAGACAATCTTTGAAATATTTCTTTTCTTCAATTTAACAATAATTTAGTGGAGTTCCTGGCACATTTGGCCCAAAATAATAATACTAGTGTTATAATTAAGATCATTTTTTATTGATTTCTAAACAGAGTTAGAAGATGAGTTTTGCTGGACTGAGAATGAAAGGCAGTATAATCACATGGGAAGAAGGTAGTATTTTGAGGGTCACTCAGATCTGGCGTCATACTCAACTCAATACTTATGCCACCAATGAATTTGTACAAAAAAAAATCATTCAAAATCTGTTTCTACAGATGCCAAATGTGTATAATTTTATCTTACTCTGGGGGAAGATTAAGAGTTTTTCATAGGTCTAGATAGTAGCTGTGGTTGTGCCCAGATTGTAAAAACCTCAGAAACCAACAGGATATAATCACATGAGGGCCTTTATTTAAGCTCAAGCATAGGCCACCAACCTTCCTGAACAGGGAGGAGAGTGAACCACCAGGTCTAAGTGTAGGGTGTTTTTAAAGGGAAAAACCACAAGAGGGGGTTTAAAAGCCTTGGCCTTGCACGAGAGGGCAAAGGAATGTCATCCTTTAAACCTGATAATGTTTGTTTAGACATGGGTCAGAATTGTGCAGCTGGAAAGTGATCTTTTTGACTTAGGACAAGTGACTTATTGTGCTATCAGAAGCTGGTGTATTTTTACAAATTGGTCATAGCTGTCTGGGAATACTTAATTGTCTCCTTTCTTAGTCCAAGAGTGGGATTTTTATCATTTTAAGGATATTGGTCTCTGCTTCCTTCAAGGACAGGAGCCTTCTGCACCTGGGAAAGGCTGGTTATCATTTAAAGAAAGTGTTGGCCTCTGTGACACGGAGGCTTGGGTATGGTGCCTTCTGTCTGTTCCCAAGGCTGGAATCACCTTCCCTGGGGGTGTGTGGGAGGATTATTCAGGGGGAATAGAGTATTACCATGAAAGGGTAGAAGATTCCAGCCACCTTGTGCAGGACCTCAGCGGACAGCCCCATGGTCCCCAGAGGAGATATCACTTTCAAGTGCTGTAATCCACACCCAAGATCTTAGGATTCCAGGATTCCAGGATCCCAGGATCCCAGGAGCTTGGTCACACCAGGATCTCAGGGTCTCAGAGGAAGCTTAACTGCCAAGAACTCTGACACACACAGAACCTCAGGTTCACAGGATCCTGGAATCACAGGATCACAGAGAAATGTGGACTCTGGGGAGTCCTGATTCAACTGGGATTATAGGAAGGACAGGCTCCAATCAGATATATTGAGGGTAGCAAGAACTTGAGATAATCAAATGACAGGAGGGAAGCATAAGAACAGAAGCAACAGAAACCAAGGTTACTTGGCATCATCAGACTCAGCATAGCAAGTCCTGATTACACCAGCACACCAGAAAAGCAAAATATGGATCTAAAGTCACTTCTCATGATGATGAAGGAGGACGTTAAGAAGGAAATAAATAACTCCCTTAAAGAAATACAGGAGAACACAGCCAATCAGGTGAAGGATTTGGAAAAAACCTTCCAGGATCTAAAAATGGAAATAGAAACAATAAAGAAATCACCAAGGGAGACCACTCTGAAAATGGAAAACCTAGAAAACAAGTCAGGAGCCATTGATGCAAGCATAATCAACAGAATACAAGAGATAGAAGAGATAATCTCAGGTGCAGAAGATACCATAGAAAACATTGACACAACAATCAAAGAAAATGTGAAATGCGAAAAGATCATAACACAAAAATTCCAGGGAATCCAGGACACAATGAGAAGACAAAACCTAAGGATAATAGGTATAGAATAGATTGAAGATTTCCAAATTAAAGGGCCAATAAACATCTTCAACAAAATTATAGAAGAAAACGTCTCCACTAAACCCATCTGGTCCTAGGCTTTTATTGGTTAGGAGACTATTAATGAGTGTTTCTAATTCTTCACTGTATATGGGATTGTTTAGATCGTGAATGTCATCCTGATTTAGCTTTGGTACCTTGCATCTGTCTAGAAAATTGTCCATTTCATCCAAGTTTTCCAGTTTTGTTGAGTATAGGCTTTTGTAGTAGCAACTACTGAGTTTTGGGGTTTCCCCAGTTTCTGTTGTTATGTCTCCCTTTTCACTTCTGATTTTGTTAATTAGGATACTGTCCTTGTGCCCTCTAGATAGTATGGCTAAGGGAGAAAATCAATCTTATTGATTTTCTCTAAGAACCAGCTCCTGCTTTGGTTGAATCTTTGTATAGTTCTCTTTGTTTACATGTGTTGCCACTGATAATGAAGTGGGCTGTTCAGTGATATACATACATTTGTGTCATTCATTCCCTGATGTTACCAGTAAACTCCTTTATGTAACCCCAATAAAGTCTGGTTTACTGAGTTGGACTTAGGTAGAATAAATATTTTTGTCCTTCTTGGTTCCCTATCTGGGGGTGATTAGATGTTTGTGTCACATCTGCCAAGGAAAATTTTCAACTGATGCTTCTGCATGAAATGCTCATCTTCTGTTTCTACACAGTTCCTACCAATGAACCTGGAGATCACTGATCACTTAGCCTGGCTAGCCAGAAATCTCCTAGGATACTCCTCTCTGTTTCTCAAATGTTGTGATTGTCAGTGTGTGCCACCATATATGTTTTAAAAATAGGCATCTGGGATGGAAACTCAGGCTGTCACATGAGGTTCAATCACCTGACACACTGAGCCCACTTCCCAGATCCTGAGTTTTTTTTGTATAGCTTGAATAATGTGGTTTGTACACTGATGATATCGAAAAATTTCCATAAACAGGATTTTTAATCCCTACTAAATAGTTTTAATTATGTATGTAGTAAATATATTACAATTGCAACTAAAATGGAAATATAACTAATGTGCCTCTGATTGTAACCTTCAACTACTTTCTCTTTTTTGTTGTTCTTTTTTTAAATTATTAGATATTTTCTTCATTTACATTTCAAATGCTATCCTGAAAATCCCCTATACTCTCCCCCTCCCCGCCCTGCTCCCCAACACACCCACTCCTACTTTCTGGCCTGGGCATTCCTCTGTCCTGGGGCATATTAATGTAGCAACATTCCGTTTTTTCTATGGTTTTATTTGTCCCCATCAGTAAGGCTCTATTTTCCCAAAATGTTGCTCACTTCCTCTCTCATATGGTGTATCACTTTGTATCATCACAGAGAGCAGCAGAAGCAGGGTTACTCATTCTTATCCTAGTCAATCAATAATGTAGTCATGTCCATGCTTATGAACAGAGACAATGATTTGGTATAAAAGATGGGCATAGATATCTTGAGACCAATGGGTAAAGAGAAGGAAGGGGATTTTCAGGTAGCAAATCCAGATAAAATTCCAAACCCTATTAGAGTTGATAGTCTCACCACCTCAGGGGGTGGGCCTTTCTATTACCAAAAAGTCTGTAATACTTGGCAACAAACTTTCACTTTGTAGTAAGCCATTTTCCAGTATTTTGATTTTCTAATTGATGGAGAAGAAGCCATCTGCTAGCTGGTACCTTTACTTTTGTGTCACTGTGAAACACTAAAGAGAGGACAGACTTATGTTGACTCATGACTTCATAGGGTCAATCCACAGTCATGTAGACTCATGTGATTCAGCAGAAAAGTCACTGATGGCAAGAATATTTCTTGGAGGAGCTTCTTTAGACTTGAGTGGAGAAACAGGAAAGGGCCAGTACAAAATATAACCCCAAGGACATGCTCTTTCTCCAACTACTTTCTCCAACTAGACCTAGCTCCTTACTTACATTTTATCACCTCCCAATGATATCCTCAAGTTGTGAACTTATGATACCAATCTCTTTTCTCTTGTGTCTTCTCTGTCTCTTTACAGATCTTTTCCTTGTATATTTGAATACTGACACAATTTATTAAAAAGATAAATATATGAGTATGATTAATTATTATTTCTAAATTTTTCATGCTTATGTGCACTTGGTGTATGTTGGGTGTGTGTGCATATGTGCCTCATTTGCATGTGGAGGCCTGGGGTCAATGTCAAGTGTTGTTCTCCATTGCTGACTGCCTTATTTACTGAGATAGAGTCTTACATTTAACGCATAATTAGCCAACTTGCCTTCTGAATACTGGAGTTTTAGGTAGGCTACAATGTCCACCTGGAAATTTTGTGGGTTATGGTATTTGAACCCTGTAACTATACTTTTGTGCTCCCATCATCAAGTGCAACTAAACCCCATTTTTTATCTTAAAACTTTTTGGGTTTTTTGTTTGTTTGTGGTTTTCTGAAAATTATTCTTAAGGTCTTTCATATCAGCCAACCTACACTTTTTTTTTAAATTTTTAAAAATCTCTGTGCCTAATATGTCATAGTATAGAAGATTGAGAGGTTAATATGACAGGTTCACATAAATGAGCATGTAAATACATTTTGTGTGTATGTGTTGTGTGTATACATGTTAACAAGTAAAGTGTGTGTATAAGTGTTTCTGTGCAAGTGTGTTTAATATGTGTATGTATGTATATGTGATGCATGTTTGAGATCATGCATGTGTATGTGGTGTATGTGTAGTTTGTATATGCATGTTTATGTGTATAATGTGTGTAGTATCTGTAGTATGTATGCATAATTATATTATGTGTGTGCATATATATATATATATATATATATATATATAACTATTCATATGTGTGTGGAGGCTAGGATGTTGAGTATCATCCTCACCTTTTTTGCTTTGATTCCATTGAGACTGGTTTTCTCATTGAACATGTAGCTAGGGTGGCAGTGAGCTAGTAACCTCCAGCAGTCATCCTGTCTCTGACCCCTGTATTACTGAGTACAGGTTTGCATGGCCATATGTTAATTATAGTGCTATGGAGTCTAGCACTCAGGACTTATGCTTGCACAACCGATCTTTCCTTCTAAGCCATCTCCTAGCCCCTGAATTCTTAGATTTGTTATAAGCTATGATTTTTGGAACATTATGATATTTGTCCCTGTCTGCATTTACACAATGGTGTTTCCAAAGAAGGATCAAAAGAGGGATTATTGACTGAAAGCATGTTTGCATTTGACATTTTAACATGATATTATTTTCACTCAAAAATACCTATACATGGACTGGAAAGATGGCTCAGGAGTTAAGAGCAATGTGAGTCTTTGCAGGGAAAAAGGGTACAGTTCCCAGCACCCACATGATGGCTCACAACAATCTTTAACTCCAGTTCCAGGTTCTTTGAAACCCTCTTTTGCCAGGTGCACATGTGGTATACAAACAAAATACTCGGTACATATAAAAAAACTAAAAGCATCTGGGTTTTAAAACCTGGACATATATTGACAGGAGTCAGATATTTACAGCCAATCATTGACTGGAGGCCTGGGGCCCATACAGAAAAGTTAGCCGAAGGATTGATGGAACTGAAGCATATGATAACTACAAAGGAAAACTGTCAGTGTAAACAAACCTAGACACCAGGGAGCTCCCAGAAAGTGAGTCACCAACCAAAGAACCTAACACAGACTGGTTCAAGGCCACTAGCACATATGTAGCAGAGGACTGCATTGTCTGGCCTCAGTGGGAGAGGATGTGTCTACACCTGGTGAGACTTGGTATTCAAAGATTGGGGCATACTGGGAGCACCTTCTCAGAGGCATGGTGGTTACTCTCTGAGGGGAAACTAGGACGGGGACAATCTTTGGGATATAATAATAAAATAATTAATTAAAAATACATCAACACAAGCAACTTATAGGATAAAGGTTTTATTTAGCCCATAATTACAGGTTGTACCCCATCATTGCAAGGGATTCATAGTACAATAGCTTAAAGCTGCAAGTCTTATGACATACATAGTCAAAAGCAGAGAGCAACAAATTAAGGCATAGATGCTTGTACTCAGCTGACCTTCTCTACATCTCTAGGACACCCTGCCTAAGGAATGGTTTTACCCACAGTGGGTCTCTCCTCATGAAGTAACAATCATGACAATCTTATAGAGGCATGTCAACATACTGTCCTAATGGAGATACTCATTTACTGAGACTTCATTCACACATGATTCTCAACTGTGGTAAGTTGAAAATTAAAACAAATTTCACATGTTGGCTATTAATTGCCCTCCTGAAGGCCAGAAACTAGATTATACTATTGAATGTACTTTGTGAAGATTCAGCATAATTTCCATCTCCAATCCTGGAGATCTGGACACTCTCCCTCATTTCTTTGATAGCTGTTGATTGATTATTCAGTAAGAGAGTAATCTCTGTGTTTTTCCAACCAAAAGAAAAAAATCTGTGTTTAAAGGCCTACTTCTAATTGTGGAATAAAGCATGCTGATTTCTGTTGAAGTAATTTCAGGCACCAGTGAACAAGAAAGGGAGGACTTGGAGGATGGTATGGGAGCCATCCTGTGCCCCTGAGGTTACTCTGACTTAGTTGCTGGCAGTTGTGTTGAGCAACAATTAACTTCACTCTATTTTAGCTGTAGGAGCCAAGGGCTTGGGAGAATGAAATTCTTTAGTGAAACAAACAGGGGAATCAGGTCTACATTCAATGCTCAAATCAGAAGGAAGAGGCCATAATTGTCAGATAAATTTTCTGCTGTGTCTACAGAGGGTTATTATGGGTCTTGGCATAACACAAGCACCAACGTCACCTGTAATAGGCTACTGAATTACTGAGAGCAGATACTATCCTGTGATGCACTAAGAGTCCTAGAATTACAGGAAAGTTGAGATCAGCCATACATCACATGCTAGAAGTATCATTAGCCTGCAACTAGGAAACTGGCAAGAACATGGCTGAGTCCATTTTAAAAACATACTGCCATATAGATAAAGAATATGGTCAAGGAGGATCAGGATAGAATGGCCATACTAGCAGTAGCCAGCATTTGTTTTTATGGGGTGTTGGCCACTTATTTTAAGGTGCCTGGTGAGTTTATGGACTGAAGTTCTGTGCAAGTGAGTGGATAGTGAGGGTAGGGCAGGAGTGTAGGATAAATTCGAGTGCAGGGCAATCTCACAATAATACTTTGAGAGGTGAAACTTAACATCATTCTATCAAGGAAACGCCAGGCACAGAGTTCTCATGGTCAGATTCAAAGTGTGCGTTCATTCTTTTCAACTCAGCCCCAGGAAGCAGATGGTAGTGAAAATGCCTGTCTGTCCTGTTGGTTTGTGTACAAGGTTCTTATCAATGCAAGATGGTTATTCATGGTTCTGTTGTAATAAAATATCCCTAACAAAATAACTGAAGGGATAATTCATTTCTGTTTTTTATATCATAGTTCCTGGTTCCTACATCACTGCAGAGAAGTCACAGAAGTAGGAGCTTGAAGGAGCTCACATCACATTTATAGTTAGGAAAAAAAGTAACAAATGTACCAATGCCTGTGTTTAGATCATCTTCTCATTCTTATTCAGTCAGGATTTCCTGCATAAGGAACTATGCTACTCAGAGTGAGAGATTCTTCCTATCATAATTAATATAATCATGATAATCCCCTACAGATATGCTTACAGGACAACCATATCTTGACAATCCATTATAGAGACAGTTTCTAGGTGACTCAACATTGTGTCAACTATTAAAACTAACCATCTTCAGAAGGTCATGAGTTCAAATCCCAGCAACCACATGGTGGCTCACAACCATCCTAACAAAATCTGATGCCCTCTTCTGGAGTATCTGAAGACAGCTACAGTGTACTACAGTGTATAATAAATAAATAAATCTTTAAAAAAAAAAAAAAAACTAACCATCAAAGTGACCCAGTGAGTGAAGGACAGGAACATCTTCCTGCTTATGAAGAGTCACCACTATGTCAGGGACAGCACAGGGAATAGAATCTTGTTAGATGTAAAGTTATAAGTACACCCAGGAAGGAGGTAATGATGAAGAGACATTTACTGCTAAGAGCAAGTAATGAGTATACTAAATTGTGCCTCCCTCAGCAAACAAAGCAAGGGAACTTTCAGAGGGAAACTCATTTGTTGTCATATATGGCAGATACATTACTGCATATGTTGTAGATAGTCCTGGCTCTGTTTGTATTTTGATGATAATTCTGCTTCCCAAGGAGTGGCTGTGGAGGAGGCATGAACCAAGTACTTAGGTGACATCTTGTAAACCTTCTCCCCTCCTTAACTTGTAAAATAAAGCCCAGAGCTTGTGATTGTGCAGTAGAAGGGAAGATTGAACTGAAAAGTTTGAGGGAGAAGAGGAGAGGGGAGAAGGGAAGATGGCAGAAGAGGAGGAAGTAGAAGGAAAATGGAACAGAAGCATGTGGCTTGGAGAAACCACAAGTTATAAGAGATCTCATAGATGGGGAATATAGTAGTGTAATGGTAGATCTGCCCAATGTAGGCATGCAAACTTGTATTCATATTAATTGAGTTGTGTTTTCTTTATATGAGCTTATTAGGGTTGGAGATTTACTACAACATAAAGAGATGAGAATGCATCATACTTTCAGTCCAAAATCTCTGACTCTGAAGGTACCAAATGACTAAGATTGACCACTTGTCCCAATATGAAATTAAAGATAAGTTATGATGGAAAGCAGAGAAAGGAGAGTTAGGCCAATATGGTGGTAGATCCCTGAAACCTCATCACCTGGGAGCCAGAAGCAAGAAGAATATGATGAGTTCAAAGACAGCTTCATCTACACAGCAAACTTCACACCAACTAGATTACACAGTGAGACCCTGTCTCAAATGAAAAACAAGAATTGACCATGAGTACCCTGGGAAGAAGAGAACATGAAGGGGCCCAGGCAACCTATATATATATTTTTTTTGCATTCTCACACTAGCTTTAGGTAGAAATAGAAGTACAATTATGGCAGAGGAGCAAGAGGCATGCATAACCAATAGACTTGGTCAAGCTGTGGTCTGTTGGATGAAGCTTTGATTCTGCTTCTGCATAGAAACCAGAAGTAGTTTGTGATACAGCTGTAGCTTACAGCAATGATTGAGCTCTCAACTTTAGGCCTTCAGCCTTGAAGGGTGGTGATATGGTTCATGTAGGAAGACATTCATTACTGATTGCCATGCTTTGCAGAGTCAAACTGGTTCAAGCATCTACCGCCATAAGGACACAGACACAAAATGCAGGCAAAGAGGTCAATTTTCCACTTGCTGCTATCTCTCTTGTCTGTCCAATTCAAGGAGCTTCCAAGAAGGTTAACCAGGCACATTCTTGACCATACACATTTTGATGTTATGCTTCTCTATCGATTTCATTAAAAAAAAAAAAAGTAATGAAGCACTATTTAGTAAGTCTACTTTAGGTGATCTTAAGTGAGTGTGTTGGAATGACTCTGTAGTTTTAGGTAGCTACTGTTACTTTACTCAGTTGTTCTTATCTTCCAAACTGATGGTAACTTGAAGACAGATTTCTGACCCTCCCTTGAGCCATATGGACTTTCCTCAGGAATCTTATTTCAGAAGAAGGGAAAAAATGAGCTCTTTGCTTCAGCTAGAAGAGGAGGTTGTCTCTAGGCAGAAATTTCAGCCAGTTCTGACAGGGTGCTAGCCCCTATGAAGAGACCATAGCCAGACAAAAATGATGGGCAGGCTTACACATTAACCAAGAAGACATAGCTATGTACATGTCTTACCCTCTGTTTAAACCCAAAACTCGTGAATTTGAGGGTAACATTGTCTTTGTTCCTCTTTCTAGTGTGGTCACATTAACTAACTTTCTTTTCTTTTTTTATTAGATATTTTATTCATTTACACTTCAAATGCTATCCCAAAAGTCCCCTATACCCTCCCCCTGCCCCGTTCCCCTACCTACTCACTTCCACTTCTTTAGCCTGGCATTCCCCTGTACTCGGGCATATAAAGTTTGGTAGACCAAGGGGCCTCTCTTCCCAATGATGGCTGACTAGGTCATCTTCTGCTACATATGCAGCTAGAGACATGAATTCTGGGCATAGTGATTAGTTCATATTGTTGTTCCACCTATAGGGTTGCAGACCCCTTCAGCTCTTGGGTACTTTCTCTAGCTCCTATATTGGGGCCCTGTGTTCCATCCTATAGATGACTGTGAGCATCCACTTCTGTATTTGCCAGCCACTGGCAAAGCCTCACAGGAGATAGCTATATCAGGGTCCCTTCAGCAAAATCTTGATGGCATATGCAATAGTGTCTGCATTTGGTGGCTGATTATAGGATGGTTCATTAACACTTCTTCAACTGACTTTTTGAACATGGGTGGCTGAAACTGGTTTGTTAGCACTTCCAAGGGACAGGCTCTGACTCACAGCTCTAATAATATTTTTGAAATCAACAAAAAAATTAGAGACAGTCTCATAGCCATTTAAAATGAGGTTTTTTTTTTTTTGAAAAGTTGAGTTGGTTGTCTTTAAAATTACCTGCCTAACAGGTAATAGACCCTGAGAAGGCCATCCTGAAATTGAAATTGTCATGGAAACAACTTGAGACAACATGAGTGTTCCTCTTCAAAGACCACACAGAAAAAGCTTGTGGTTTCCTGACAAGAGGGGTCTATCTCAATGTTGAAGTGGAAAGAAGCCACAGCTCCCACTCATTCTGAGTGTCAGAGCTAAGGGCTCTGCTGGAGAGGGAAGGGTATGTGTTGTATAGTTCTCGAGAACTGAGTTGAATGCATTCTCCAGTTTTGGTATGAATTAGTCTCAAGACAATATTTCCCCATTGCACTTCATTTTTCTGTTTGCTTATATATTTGTGGGTAAGTACGAGTGTGTGTGTGTGTGTGTGTGTGTGTGTGTGTGTGTGTGTGTGTGTATGCATGTAGAAGCAGGAGGTTAATCTTGGTGTTTTTCTCCATTACCTCTACCCATCTTGAACTATAAAGACAGGATCTCTTACTGATTTAGAACTTTCAAAATAGGCTAGACTGGCTAGACATAAAGCCTCAGGGATCATCCTGTCACCCTTTCCTCAAAAATTGGATTACAAGCATTTAATACTATGCTCTGGGGAATTTAGATAGATAGATAGATAGATAGATAGATAGATAGATAGATAGATAGATAGATAGATAGATAGATAGATGATAGATACATAGATAGATTTTTATGCTAGTGTAGTAAGCACTTAACCAAATGAGCCATCTACTGAGCCTCTCTTCATTCATTTCCTGTTCTTGGCCTATCCCAGCTGTAGTTACCTGCATGGCTGGTCTAATGCAACCATCACCACTATTTGAGCAGAATTTGGGAAGCAGCCAGTTTACAGAGGAGTAAGTTTGGGCTCAGAAACAAGGTCACTTTCTAGAGGTCTCACAGATGTAATAGATGTTCACCTTTCATCCTGCCTCTTGCTTCACTGTCAAGGTTCAGAATCTCTTGAGACCAGATACTGACTTCAGCAGTAGGAGGTGAAAAGGACACTTAAGTAGGAGATGGCATTGCTACCTGTCCATGATGGTGAAATGCTACATTTATGGCCTTATGTGCAGTGACCCTATGAAAAAATGACATTAATTTTTGCATTGTATGCCCCTAGGGCACTTCCTTTCAGAAAGAAAACTTTGTCCATGGAATAAAATGTTTCTTAAATCAGAAATTGTGAAATTCTCTTCTGGAAAGGAAGAGAATAACTCATGGTTCAGCAAAAAAACTCTTGTCTATTCAGAACAATGGGTTAGATTTGGCCCTTCACTAATTCACCAAAAATTACAAAGACCACCATTTGACAGAGAGCTCTTATATGGGTCAGAATCTCTGGAGGAGTAGAAGGGACAGAATGAATGCACATTGAAAGGAGATTTATTAGGTTGGCTCACACTATACAACTTGGGCAGTCTAACAGTATTGAGGGTGAGAATCCAGTAGTTTCTCAGCTCTTGAATTTGTCCCCTTCTGGTGCTTAAGGTGTGAAGGAATCCTATGAAGTCACAGTTACAACAGGTTGGATGTGTGAAGAATCAGACTTCTCGTGTCAGGAAATGGTTTTCTCCTTGTAAGTTAGTCCTTCCTGGAAATGCCATCACAGATGCTCCCAGAGGCATGAATTGTGTTAATTCCACATTCCATCAGGTTTACTTTGATATTTTTCTTGGACTGGGACTCATACACACACACACACACACACACACACACACACACACACACATTTATACAAACACATGCAGAGACACATATAAACACATACATACATATATCAATACATACACACAAATTCAGGGTGGTGAGCCATGTGCGGAAGCCTGGTAAGGCTAAGATAAGGCTAGAAGCCCCAGAGAACCTGAAGAAAATGTAGGAGCTTTGCCTGCTCCCAGCACCAGAGTACTGTCAAGTAGCTGCTGCCCCCTCCTCTGATAGAGAGATTTGTGGCTATTAGTCACATAGGGGCAACACAATGAGCCCTTCCACATATAGATGAAGCATCCCTAACCTCGAAGACTAAGCCAATAAGGACCACCTATTCAGACCCTAATCCACTCCAAGATTATATATAAACATCCTATCCAGAAGGAATAAAGGTGTGTGAGAATTCCTCTGTCACCTGAGAGTTTCTGTTATAAGAGCTGTGACAACACCACCAGCAAAGAGAACTGCTCTCCTGAAATGCCACCAGAAGCTCCCCTCCACCTACTCACTGACTAGTCAGCCTCCTGCCAGCTCAGCCTGGTCAGAGGTTGGCTCAGCACAGCACAGCTAGTGTGGTATCTCTGAGTAACATCAGTGACAGCAGTAGTGGAGGCAGCAGTAGCAGCAGTGAAAGAGGCAGAGGCAATTCCCTCTCTGTGGAGAGCCTTTGGGGGTCCACTTGGCAAGAATCTGACATTGGCAAAGGACAAAGAAATGTGCTTCAGGAAGGAATATGACATTAGGTAATGACAAGAAAGTAAGCTCAGGAAGGAATCTAATTTTAGACTATAACAAGTAAGTAAGTTCAGACAGGAATCTTAATTTTGGGTGGAACAAAAGATGTAAGCTTCAATCAAGAATCTGAATTTGGGCTTGGACAAAAAGTGGGCTCAGATATTTTGATTATTCTGACAGGCACTTAGAAACAACTATCATGGGTATAGTCATGGGACTTTGCTTATTGCCTTGCTGGTTCCTTATTGTACTGGGTAACAAACATGTTGGAAGTTAAGTTTTGCTTTTCAAAGTTGTGGTTGAGCTCTGGTGTTGCAAGGGAGACTTAAAATTTATAGATAATTTTTCAGTGTCCCATTGTGTGCAGTTTGCAGTTTGATCACAGGCTCACGATTTAACTCACATATTTATAACTACGAAAAAAATCTGGCAGGTTGAGATAGTTGCAGTGTTTGTGGAGGGTTGATGAGGCAATGGAACTTTTGGAGGCATTGAAGGCTGGCCTGCGCAGTCCAGCTGCTATTCCTGGAAATACATATACAATTATTATGGATTTGGAGGATTGTTTCTGCATCCTGATCATTGTAAAAGGTTTACTTTTAGTAAACTTGTTCTTTTAAAGAAGCCATGAAGCAATATCATTGAAAAGTTTTGCCTCAAGGAATGGCTAATAGCCTTACATTATGGAAAAAAAAAAAAAAAACTGTTGCTGCTTCAATACAAGAAGTTAGAACTTAGAATCTTTCAGTGTAAATGATTCATTATACAGATATTTTATTAGCTGATCCCTCTGAAGGATTTTTACTACAACTTTGTTTTTATATAACAAACTTTAAAATTTTGGGCAATGGTTTTCCAGAAAAGATTCAAAGGCATTATCTTTTTTTAATATTTGAAATGTCAGTTATAGCCTAAAGAAATAGGCACAGATAATTCAATAAAAGATAATTTACTGACTTTAGATGATTTTCCAAAGTTGTTAGGACATGTTAATTGGCTAAGCTCTTACCTTAAACTTACCAAAGAACTAAAACCTGATATTCTCAAAGAGGATGCATATTTCCCCTGAACAATTAGCTGATGAAGGACATAGAGCTTTGCAGAGCATAGAGGAAGCTATTAGCCAACAACAGATACATTATATAGACTATGATCAGTTGTTGGCTGTTTGTATTCTTTCTACTTTTTTATGTGCTCACAGAGATTCTTTGGCAAAAGGGACCATTAATATGGATTCATATTTCTTCATATCCAAGTTAAGTTTTAACACAGTATTATGAAGCTGTTGCTGTGTTAATACAGAATTGTAAGATAGAATCAAGAAAGTGTTTGGGGAAAGAACCTAATGAAATATTCCTTACTTCAAACAGCAATTCAATTGGTTATTGCAGAATACTAATATTTGGCCTATTGCATGTGCAAATTCTTCAAGCAAAATTGATAATCATTATCCAAAACACACGCTGTTAAATGTGCCTTTATGCATGCTTTTTTATTCCTGTAAATTTACTCATAGAGGGTGTGCTTACTATATTTGCAGATCACTTATCTAATGGGAATGCAGCATATGTAATTGGATCACATGCTTATTTTCTTGAGTTTTCCCTAACTTTAGCACAGATAATTGAACTACATGCTGTAGCCGCTGTTTTTGAAATGTTGAAAAAAATCAAGCTTTTAATCTGTATACTGATAGCCAATATATAGATTATCATTTGCAAATACTTGAAACTGTTCCTTGCAATTTATGCAAATACAACACATTTTAAGCAATCACACTCTTCCTTACTCTTTAGGACATTTAAGACTGCATACTGGATTGCCTAGAATGCTTAGTGAGGACAATGCCACAGCAGATTTGTATGCCAGGCAGATTATAGGTATTACACATGAACAACTGGCCATGTAATCTCATTCTTTACAGCATCAAAATAGTAATAGCTTGAGACAACAATTTTGTATTTCTAGAGAATGTGCTCATCAAATTGTAAAGACTTGTCCTGAATGTCCTCAATTTATACCTATACCACATAATGGTATTAGTTCTCGAGAACTTATACCTAATCATTTATGGCAAATGCATGGAACTCATATTTCTGATTTGGGGGAATTAAAATATGTACGAGTAACTATTGACACCTTTTCAGGCTTTCTAATTGCAACTGCCTTAACAGGAGAAGCAATTAAAAATGTAATTAGTAATTGCTTATATTGTTTCTCTATGCTGGTTTTTCCAAACCAGATTAAAACAGATAATGGAACTGACTATTATAGTCAAGAATTTGAGATGTTTTGTTGACACTTTAATATTACCACTATTACTGGGATTCCTTGTATTCCTCAAGGACAAGGTATTAAGAAACAGGTATTGTGGAGCTTTAAAAACAATATCTTCATTTTTTAAAAAATGGAGTTATATACCTGTATACCACACATTTATTTAAATTATATTTTTTATTCTAAAATTTTAAAAATTTGGATGCCAAGAAACTCTCTGCTGAGTGTCTATGGTACCCAACAACTAAGCATAATTATGCCTAGGTGAAATGGAAGAATCTACATACTGGCATGTAATTGGATCACATGCTTATTCTCTTGAGTTTCCCCTAACTTTAGCACAGATAATTGAACTACATGCTGTAGCCGCTGTTTTGAAATGTTGAAAAAAAAATCAAGCTTTTAATTTGTATACTGATAGCCAATATATAGATTATCATTTGCAAATACTTGAAACTGTTCCTTTTTTAGATACTAATTCTCAAATTTTGCAATGTATGCAAATACAACTCATTTTAAGAGATTTCATAGTCCTGATCAGGTATTTAATATGGGAAAGAGGGCATGTTTGTGCTTTGTGTTTTGTTTTGTTTTGTTTTCTGCAGGATGCTGAAGGAGCGTGCTAGCTGCCAGAGTGATTGATGAGACATGTTGATGATGAGACAAAGAATGATGCTGACCTGTAAGTTTGCTGAGTGACTTGACAATGGTGATTGGAAAGCTGATTTGGACATATGTTCTTAACCCACCTTTGCTTGCCTAGATATCCCAGATTGGACAAGTTGTCTTGCTTCAAGCTTTTAAACCTTGTGGGACAGAGAAAATTGAGACTGTGGAACTGTCTTAGAACTATTAATCAAACAGAGAAGTTGTAATGACTCTTCTATTTCCTTTAATGTGACCAGTTATTCTGACTCAATCATGGACTGGTCTAGAAATCAATCCAATATTGAAAAAAAGGAAATTACAGTCTCCATTTGGAAGGCTAGTTCTGGACATTTTTAGGAGCATAATTGAAAGTTAGCTGTAGTTCTTTATGAAGATATGTTAGCAATAGAGAAAATTGGTACAGGATCTGGATTTAAAACAAGTGTTAGTGCATATCTTTAAGCTCACAATCTTTTATTAATTGTTCATGTTCACATTACTTTTGTTTCTTCTACAGTATTCAATGTAAATTGTATTGATTGTAATTGTGCTAATGTGCTAAAATCTGGCAGGTCTGTTATGGTAGTCTATGAACTCAAATAGCTTTTGTTTTATTGTCTGTATATTACAGGAACTTGGTATTCTGAAAAACTTTCAAGTACTAGAGGAAGGGAGTCAGGCTTTAAGCAGAAGCAAGAGGGTAGTGGGCTTGATTATTGCTGGTATAGCAACTTTAATTACATTAATAGATAACACCACTACTTCTGCAATTGCTTTGACACAAGTTAAGACAACTACTTTTGTTAATAATTTAGGGAAAAAATGTTACTAATGTTCTGAGTATTCAAGAAGATTTAGATAGGCATTTGGAACAATGTACTGATGCTCTTTATGATACTATTCAAATTATTGGAGAGGAGGTTTAGCATTGAAGAGTAAGAAGTCATCTCGAGTGTCATGCTCAATACCAGTGGATTTGTGTTACTTCTATAATTTACAATGATAGTCACTATAATTGAGAAAAAGTTCAATGTCACTTGCAGGGTATTTGGCATAATTCTAACACATCTCTGGATGTTTTAACTTTGCCTACTGAGAATATTAACTTAAAAAAAATGCTGCTCTACTGAGCTTTGATGCTGCAGATACTGCTGATAAAATTATTCATTGCTTGTGGTCAAGCTTCAAGAATGGCATATATGGCTTGTTCATTCTAACCCTTTTTGTCCTAGGAAACTTTTATTCCTGACCATTGTGATAAAGCTTGCCTTTAACAACATCAACACATTGGTGGCCAAAATATATGGCTTGAAACTAAAACTGAACCCCTAGACAGAGTTTCTAATTTAACAGGCTGGCAGCCAACAATAGGTAAGTTCTGTACAAAGCCTTACCAACCTAATACAGAATAGCACTGCTTTTGATAAAATATATTCCATGACAGGTAAGGAAAGCATTCTTGTCAGAAACCCTAAGACAGGTGCAGACTTGTTTATGAAATAAAAAAATGGGGATATGGGGAGAGCCTTTGCTGGGCTTTTGGCAGGAATCTGACATTGGCCAAAGACAAGGAAATGGGCTTCAGGCAGAAAGCTGACATTAGGCTATGACAAGGAAGTAAGCTCAGGCAGGAATCTAATTTAAGGCTAGAACAGGAAAGTAAGTTCAGGCAGGAATCTTAATTTTAGGCTGGAACAAAAGAAGTAGGCTTCAATCGAGAATCTGATTTTGGGCTTGGGCAAGGAAGAGGGCTCAGATATTTTGCTCATTCTGACAAGCCCTTAGAAATAACTATCACAGGAGTAATCACAGGACTTTTCTTATTGCCTTCCTTGTTCTTTATTTTACTGCTAGCCCTTATTACTTGAATGCAATTAAAATTGTATAAAAGTGGATTGGGAAAAAAATAAACCTGCCTCAGTCTCAGAAGTGTCTGGGGACATCTACAATATTGTCTAATTGTCCATTTTCTTTTAAATCCTTACTCCTGCCCTGGAGAACCTGTTGACTGGCTGAGCTGGCTTGGTCTCCCCTCCCCCATTTGGCCTGATCAGAGATCTCTGTGGAAAGCCTCTGGTATACAGGCACACACACACATACACATTCATACATATACACATATATCCACAAATATATATAGATATACAAAATACATACATGCACACATAGACACATACATAAACAAATTTATCCATCTATCCATCCATGCAGACACACATGTATGCACAATACATACATAGACATACACACATACATGTATACAAACACACACACACACACATATGCAAACTTATATGTGACCTCATCTTAAATATATTTAAATATTGTATAATTAAATTTCTCTGCTTGCCTATGAGGAAATAGGTTTGGCATATATCTTCTTGCTCCTGATCCCTCTCTGGCTATGTTGGCTTCTTTCTTACCAAGGATGGTTAGCTTTAATTATAAACTTGACAGAACCTAGGATCACCTAGAAAGAGAGTTTCAGGGAGGGATTGCCAATGTTAGGTTGTGCTGTGAGCATGTTTGTAGGGACCTGTCTTTTTTTTTTTTTTTTTCGAGACAGGGTTTCTCTGTATTGCCCTGGCTGTTCTGGAACTCACTTTGTAGACCAGACTGGCCTCGAACTCAGAAATCTGCCTGCCTCTGCCTCCCAAGTTCTGGGATTAAAGGCGTGTGCCACCACTGCCCGGTTTCTGGGGAGCTGTCTTAATGAAGTTAATTGATGGAATCCATTACTGGACTGGAAGGCTTCAGTTGGTAAGGAGAAATGTCCAGTTGGTGTCCTGTCTTCCCTGCTATTTGATGATTTTACTTCACGTTCATATATATATATATATATATATATATATATATATATATATATATGTGTGTGTGTGTGTGTGTGTGTGTGTGTGTGTGTGTGTATATATATATATATATATATATATACACACACATATATATATATATATATATATATATATATATATATATATATATATATATATATATGTATATCATACCACACCTGTAAGTGTTAAAGAAGTTCTAATGGGTGAGCATTGTGACAACACCACCCGAGATTCTTTTTTTTTTTTTTTTTGGTTTTTCGAGATAGGGTTTCTCTGTGTAGCCCTGACTGCCTGGCTGTCCTGGAACTTACTTTGTAGACCAGGCTGACCTCGAACTCAGAAATCTGCCTGCCTCTGCCTCCCGAGTGCTAGGATTAAAGGCGTGTGCCACCACACCCAGCACCACTCTAGATTCTTAACTTTGGAAGGGTGCTATAAAATAGTTGTAGTAAACTGCTTAGAACTAGTTTTATGTAAGTCTTTTGAGAGTTTGGGGTAAACCAGTTACACAATGAATTAGCATCCATATACTATAGCCTACAGCTTCTATCTAAAGTGGCTTATTAAAGAACTTCTTGTAAACAAGTGTAGTATGATCTCTGCAAAGAATTCTTGCTGATGCAAATTGTACCTTCCCCTTTAAATAGCCAGCTGAGCTGCTTAATTTTTTCATCCATTTAGTTTTGCTATATTTCAGCTTAGCCTCAGGTTTAGTCTTCATGGTGGGAGAATTCACCCCTGAACTCTAGGACACAAACCCTTCCTTGTGAAATCTGTGAGACATTAGTCTTGCCTCTTTCAGGTAAGATTCAGAATTTGTTTGTGTGTGAGTATGTGTGTGTGTGATTGTGTATGTGTTTTTCATATATATATATATATATATATATATATATATATATATATATATATATATATGTGTGTGTGTGTGTGTGTGTGTGTATATGAAACAGTGTGTATGAACAAGTTTGTGGGCCTGAGTTTTTAATGTGTGTCTTGTCTAGCACTGTATACCTTATTTTCTGAGTCTGTCTCTCACTCAATCTGGAGCTTACTGATTTGGCTAGCCAGTAAGCCCCAGGGATACTCCTGTGTCTACCTCTCCAGAGCTAAGGATTCGGATGCTTGCCATCAGGCATACCCTTCTTTTTATATGAGTTGTGGGTTTTGAAGATAATTTCAAATGATTGCAAGTCAATCATTCTATGATCTATGCTATCTCCTCAGCTACCATATTTAGAATGTTACAGTGAGAGCTTCACTCCCTTGTACTTGCCCCTTTTCCTTCAGCTGTATGATAACACCCACCTTTTCATTTTTCTCTGAGTCTGTGTAGATTCTGGCTTTGATTGACATCCAGATTCTCCTCTGTGGGAATCTCTCAATCTAGGTTGTAATTTCTTCCCAAGGCTTTCTAGTACTTGTGCTACAAACCTACTTCATCTTGTGTTGATTTCTGAGTTTCTTTCCTTGGGCCTGTGATAAATTATCCTCACAAAAACAACTTAAGGCAGACAGTGTTTATTACTGCTCACACTTCAAGGTATGGCCTTTCATGGTGGGGAGGAATGTGGGAAATCAGGCTGTAGGAAACCAGGCCTTCAACAGCTCTCACCTGAGACCCAAATGACCTTTTGTTGAGAGCTGAGTCACCCCCTCTTTCACACAAGGCTGCTCCTAAGAACCAGCTGTTCTTTGCCCTGAACAAACACCTAGGGCTGCTAAGGAGGAACCAATATTCCCAGATAAGACGCCAGGACTCTGAGATAAATCGCAGTCAGTTTCAAGCCTACAATCAGCAGCCTCCCATATGTCCTTGTCTCCAGACTCAACCCTTCCCTATTTCCTTTACTGTATGCTTAAAACCAGGCTTTCAGCCTTCAATAAAGGAGACCTTGACAAAAATCCCCCTTGCTTGGTCTCCCTTCTCTCTCCCCGCCCATTTCTCTTACAGGCCTCGGTCCTCCTCGGCCCACGGAATAACTGAGTCCTGCTGGACAGGACAGAAGAAGTCAAAGCAGTAGGAGCCTTTAGCGGCCAGCCACATAGTTTCCAGGACCAGGAATAGAGATGGTACTGCTGCAAAGGCCTTTCTCCACCCACCTGCCCAAGGGTTCAGTCACAGAGTGTACTGCTGCCACAGGAATGCAACCAAGACACTGCCCAGGTCCTAAGCAGGGTCTGGGTAGGAGCATCTCCCAGACAAGTATAGATTCTGCCAAAAGAACAACAAAAACCACCACAGCTAAGAATTTGCTGGGTTTTGCCCAGTAGGGATCCCTCTGCCCTTATCAGTGTGGCCTTTGTGGGCAGCCACAGATCAATCTGGTGCTTCCACTTGTCTGGGTCCCTCCCCTCCTTTTTGGTATAAGGAAGGTTTGAGGACTGTGTCAGGAAAGCCTTTGTAGGTCCTCCAGGGGACCTGTGCAGAGGCAGCTAGCTGTTCTCTACTGCTTATCCATATGGTCCGTGCCTCTGGAACGCAGTGTCCTTACTTTCCCTCTGTAGGACCTGCTAATCTACTATGGCAGAGCTCCTTTGTAGTTCACTGTGGTGAAGTGCAGAGACACTGAGTTCACAAATGAGTAGAATGGCTTTCAAAAGGCTCTTCTGAATTTGCTCTGCTTCATTCAATAAGTACTGACTGAGGACTGGCAATGTGTTCCATGCTGTGAAAGACACAGAAGAGAGTTAGCTGATGCAACCTGAGGAAGCTTAGCAGCACAGCAGGGGCATGAGATTAGCTCTGAGGCATGCAGAATGGGAGTTGATTCAGAGCCACAAACAAATGGATAAGAGCATTGAGGGTTCTGAGAAATTTCAGCAGGAAAGTGTGGAGGGACCACAGAGATCTGGCTGGAAGAAATGTATTAGTTTCAAGCCAGGTCTTGAGATTGATGGAAAGGATTTGGGCTTAATAAAATGGGAGAAGGACAGTGACAGATAGGAATGAGCCAGTTGACTGAGCACAGTTTGGCCCCATGTAAGTTGGTCTTTAGAATGGTTTAACAGTAAAGATGATTCCATTTGAAAATGCATTATCATTGCCATCATTATTTGCCAGTTTCTGTAGCACTTGAAAATAATTAGGATACATTGTAACAATGTTTCTGTCCTTCAGACTTTTTTTTTCAAAATTTCTTTTCTTTTGCACTTGTTCCTAAGCATTTAAAGTTTGTGTGAATTTGTGTGTATGTTAGTGTGTGTGTGTGTGTGTGTGTGTGTGTGTGTGTGTGTGTGTATACATGAATGTGGGTCAAAGGTCAAACTCAGATTCTTCAGACACCATCCAAATTGTTTTTGGAACAGAGTCTCTCACTTGGATGGACCTTGAAAAGCTACCTCTAAGCTAGGCTGGCTAGACAATGAGACCCAGAAATCCACATGGCTACCTCAGCAGTATTCTGATTAGAAGCATGCATGATTCTTTTATATAATTTCTGTGATTTCTAGTGTTTAGACTCAGGTCCCAGTGTTGGTGTTGCAAGCAATTTACAGTCAGAATACTCTTCAGGCCTAGAGGGAAATTTTTGTTGTTTATTCTTCCTTTTGTGGTCCTCATGACAGGACAACCTGGGTCACTGTAAATGCCCAAGAGAGTTCCTTGGAAGTACCAATTAGATACAAGTAACTTGGATTTCTGAATAAGAGAAAGTCTGAGCCAGTGCAATCTGAGGACAATCATTAAAAATTGTCTCAGAGTGGGTGGCACTGTCTCTGTCTTCACAGGACTAAGTGCGTTTAGAAAAGGAAAAATACTTTGACAAACAGAACTCAAAGAGCAAAAATGAAAAAGTGTGGAAGTTTTCAGAATTTGGATCTTCTTTTCTCAAAGTTTTGAATTCATTTGATTATGTATGCTTTGCTGCTCTGGTCACAATGGCAGTTTTGTCTACTATTTGAAGGATTTAAAACTTGCATTCTGGCCAGCTTGCTCTCAGCCAAGACTCTGGGTCTGATGAACAGCTGGAGAGAGCAGCCAGGCTTGAGCAAAACAGTCAGCTATTTCTGATGTAAACTGAAAGGTGTGGAGCTTTCTCTGTTCAATCTCAGTGGGGCTCAAATACTGCCTGCATCAGAATCACCAGGAGGTTTTCCAAATTGATGAGATTCAGATCCATTAGAATTCTAGGCATAACTTTTTTGTGAAGCTACCTAGAGCTCTTTTAAGGAGCCTAGATATACCAGGTTCACTGAAAGACTTAAAACACATAACTCTTTGCACAAGGCAAAGAGAGATGAAGGAAGACCTAATGTTTATCTTTGATTTCAACATGCATGTGTAGCTTACCCATTTATACAAATATGTATAAATATGTATTCATGTACACAATACACACACACTAAGGAAGTGTGTGTGTGTGTGTGAGAGAGAGAGAGAGAGAGAGAAAGTGAGAGAGAGAGAGAGAAACTTGCAGGAATCTAATGTGCAGTAAGGGATGAAAATCACTGAGACATAATCTTCCTTTCTGATCTACATTTTACCTTCTCCACTAGCACAAGACAAGCTGCATTTGGGGTGGCATATGATGTACAGATCTTTAAATAGAATTTTCTAGAATCTGACCCAATATAAAGGTCCTGGGAGCTTATACAACTAACTTATTCATAGCATATGGATATGAAACCCAACAAAAATTACCACACAAGTGTTGACCAGATCCTTAGCAATTCTCTGACATTGTCTTTGATGATCTCAGAGCCAAGTCTTGTCTTTTTAAAATGTGTTTATGCACATATATATGTGTGTGCATAGGCAAGAGAAAAAAGAAAACCAGATAGTGTCTCTCTGGTCTGGAACTCACCAAAAGGCTAGCTAGACTGGACAGCAAGCCCCAGAGATTTCCTGTCTTCTACGTATCCAATCTGCGATTACAAGGCAATGCAACCATACCAGACATTGTCATGCATGTTCTGACAATTGAATTTCCAGACCTCACACATTCATACTTTACCAGCTCAAACATATTCCAAGTTCTATAGTCTTGCCTTTTAACTGGCCTTTCTGCTTTTGATTCTTACTGCATTTCTATTCAAGTTTTGTACTTACTTTATGGGCTTAGTACATATTTAATTTAAAATAAGTCTTTGTCTTTTATTTATTAATGTGTGTGTGTGTGTGTGTGTGTGTGTGTGTGTGTGTGTGTGTGTAGAGGATATGGAGGCCAGAAAAAGCCTTTGGATTCCCTGAAAGTGGAGTTATAGGTTTTGAGCAGTCCTGACTTGGTGTGGTTGGAACTAAACTTGTGTCCTCTGCAAGACCAGCAGGTTCTCTTTAACTACCAAGCCATTTCTCCAGCCTGTGTTCTTAGCATTGTTAAAGCCCACTTTAAATTCTTGCATTAACTTTTGTCTTAGAAACAGACACAAACTGGGTGTATTGGTTTGGTGTTTTTAATAGGAATGCTCCCCATGGGTTCATAGATTTGAAGATTTCGTTGGCCCAGTGGTGCTTTTTTCCTTCCTGCTGCCTGTGAATCTGGATGTAGAACTCTTAACTCCTTCTCCAGCACCATGTCTGCCTATGTACCACCATGATTTCTATCATCATAATAATGGATTAACTCCTGAATCTATATGCCAGCCCCAATTAAATGTTTTCCTTTGTAAGTATTGCTGTGGGCATGGTGTTTCTTCACAACAATAGAACATTGACTAAGACAATTGGAAATTAGGTAGAAAATATGTTTTTTTTTAATTAATGTACTTATTTGATAATCGAGCACACACACACACACACACACACACACACACACACACACACAGTGGTAATGTATTTGCCTATCATGAAGAAAACCCTGGGTCCAATGACAAACACTTGGGAAAAAAAAGAGGGCTCATGGAA
This sequence comes from Mus minutoides, assembly GCA_902729485.2. Lineage (NCBI taxonomy): Eukaryota > Metazoa > Chordata > Mammalia > Rodentia > Muridae > Mus > Mus minutoides. Next base: position 136,695 of record LR750730.1, on the reverse strand, counting down.
ACCTTCAGCTGGGAATGGTAGAATATGCCTGTGCTCCTAACATCTGGGAAGAGGAGAATCAGGATACAAAGTCATTCTCAGCTACCCACTGAGTTCAAGGACCAAATGTGAAACCATGTCTCAAATACAAATGAAATGACAAAGAAGTAACAAGTCAGGTATATTTATACACTTAAAATACAGAAAAGCAAATATTGGATCAATAAACACAACTTATCTTCCCAAAGTGTAAAGGTAATTGTTGATGAATGAAATTTCCCTGCTGAAAGCAATGCAGGAGTAAAGACTTTAGAATATCTTTAGAATTCATAGATTGTAGCCCTCTGGTTACTACAGCCACATGTGAGAGCCTTGGTGTGGTATGCTTCCAAGGACTATGGGTCTTGAGGACTCCATACTGTTATGGAGTTCTGCTTTGCTTGCTGCCACCGCATACCTCTTAATCTAGAATTATATAAAAATAAGAATTCTAAATCAGCTGCGAAACAGGTTTTGGTTTTTCTCTATTTTCTGAATTGTTGGGAGCATAGTGTGAAGGCCCTTGCTATCACAGATAAAAAGGACCAACCTCAGTCGGTCAGGAGTCTTAAGGAAGGGGTCTTTGGAAGTGGTGAAAGAAAGACTAAATATCAATCATGCATATGAGCTGACAGCCTTGTAGTCTGTTCAAGATAGCTTCCTAGACAGCTTATTGGCTCAGTAGTCTGCTTAAGATAGCTTTCTGCTGGACACATCCCTCTGCTAGAGACAGCTTTATAATGCTAGAAAAAAAATTAACAAGCTCCCTGGATAGCTCATGGGTTCTCCATCCCATGTCAGACAGGTTCTAGAAAAGACTTCTAAAAGAGCTGTGTTCACTCTCCAAGTAGCTCTCTCCAGGTAGCGCTCTTTCTCTCTCTCTCTTGCAGACTACAACCTAGCCTTTTATTTACATACCAATTCAATCATTTATTCCAGGTTCTCATTTGATTATTCCCTTAAACAGCATTTATGACTTTAGCCCCTTGATTCATAAAAGAAGATAGCAAATACACTTTATAAAAACAAAAAACAAAAACAAATAAACAAACAAACAACAAGAACAACAAAACATGGCAAATGCATACAAAGATCTTCTGCATTGTAAGCATAGACAATAAGCTAGTTGGGTGGAATTTTGTCCTTCAATCACCACACCCTAAATCTCTTATATCTCCTTCCTTAATATTTTTCTGACAAACTGTCTCATAGCACAACTGCCTCTGTTCTTTCAGGCTCATGAAGCCCCTAATATAATTAAAATTGCATCCTAATCTTCCCCATAGTTGAGAAATTATACTTACTTGAACCCATATTTACTGAGTGTTTTTGCATAGCCTTAAGGGATGCATTTGCCATTTTGCTAAGAACTTTAGACATACCCTCTCTTCCTGAACTCATGCTGTATCTAATTACTATAAAGTCATTAACCTTGGCAGGGAGGACATCTCCCAAAAGAGGAAAATAAAGTAAATTATGTACATTATTATATAAATAAGTCTTATGCCTAGCAACCTTCTATACTCATGGAAGCCCATACCCTGCTGGCTCTGCTCCAAGGCCAGGAATTGTGTCATGGTGCCATTCCACAAACCCATGCACACAAACATCAAGAGAAAAGAGGACTATTAATCCCACGGAACTGTCTATCAAATGGAAAGATGAAATACATATTCTTCCATATAGGAAGATGAGACTTGGAAGTGATTTACTGTCTGGTGATCTGTGTTATCTCTTGTGCCAGGCCATATCATCCTTCTACAGCCAGGACCCGAGGTGGCTAGTAATCTAAATTACCCTTATATCTGAAAATGACCTCAAGCTCCTACAACCAGAACCAGAGGTAGCTAATACCCCAAATGACCTTTATGCTATCTGTGTGACTAAGACTAGGCCAGACCATTTGGCCCTTAAGCTAGCATAGGTTGCCTTCTTCTTGAAAGGAATGACACTTCTCTGAGTTGAGTTTCAATGTGTTTATGCTTCTTTGTGCACCTAGTATTTTATTACACCAGGAAACATTTTTTTCTCAAATTGTACAAAGTTAAATATATCAGGAATACACTGCTTCTTATTAGACTCCCCAAAGTTTATCCAAGTGGACAAAGGTAATCTGTACTGATTTTTATTTCCTTGTATGGTTCACTTTCTTGTATGACACCTGCAAGGCCACCCCTCACTGATAGTAGGTGCAAGGAGACCAGTTTTTTTTTTTTTTTCTTCCTGCTACTATGATTTCCCCACTGTGATGGACTGCACCTATGAACTTTTAGCCAAATTAAACTCTTCCTTTCCCACATTGTTATTATCAGGTATTTGAACATAGCAATGAGAAAAGTAACCAATACAACAGGTATGGGTGTATATGTGCTTAGCATAGAGTCATTCTAGATAATGCTGTGGATATATGTATATAGCATAAGAGGTATTATATAAGCATTTATGTATGCTGCAGATGTTTGTGTATAGCACATACATATTATATAAAACTGTATATATGTGGTGGAGGTACACATACAACATTGAGTTGTGTAGAGTTATTATATAAACCTGTAACCTGTATGTATGTAGTAGGCATATGTATGGAGCATAGAGTTATTACAATATATATATAGTACTGTGAGTGTGTATGTGCAACATAGCATTGTTACATATATATATATATATATATATATATATATATATATATATATGCTGTACATATAGGTGTACAACTTTGAGTTGTTATATAGAATATGTTTGTATGTGTGTATGTGTGTATGTGTATGTGTGTGTGTGTGTGTGTGTGTGTGTGTGTGCATGCAATGTAGCTATTTGTCCTACATAGAGTTATTACATGTACATGTATATATAATACTCACCTTGATTAATTTTCAGTTAAGCTCCTGTCTCATCTAATACTGGACAGTCTAGTCAGGTTATCAAAAAAAAATTCTGTAGAACTTATTTGAGAAGCCATTACTATAGTTATTGGACTGCTCTAGCTTGTCTTCAGCAAGAGTCTTGCAGGTGCTTGACCATTGTTACTAGTGTCCTGATATTTCCTCTTAGTAGAACTCTACACATAGGCTTCTACCCTTCTCCCTACAATACATCCCTCCCTGCATGTTCTTGTTGTATTTGGAACAGAACCCAGTTTTTCTCCCCCTTAGAGGAATTTCACTACAGTAATCTTTTATTTCATTATTTTCAATGTGGTCTTCCTATCTTTTTTTCCTTCTTTTTGATTTTTATTTATTTATTTATTTATTTATTTATTTATTTATTTATTTAATATACATGAGTACACTGTAGCTGTCTTCAGACATATCACAAAAAGGCATTGGATCCCATTACAGATATTGTAAGCTACTATTGTAGTTGCTTGGAATTGAAATCTGGATATCTGGAAGAGCAATCAGTGCTCTAAACTGCGGATCTATCTCTCTAGCCACTAGGTCTTCCTATCTTTAAAATGTGAGGAAGTTCTACTGAAAGACCCACAATGTGAGGACTCCCCCCATTCTGACTCAGGAGAGGCGACACCCCAAATCACTCACGAGAAATGGTCTTGATGCAAACAGCAAGAGGATTTTTATTTCTAGAGCTCTTGGGCCCAAAGTCATACACCATGCAGGGCTAGAGGACTTTGGCATACTGAGTAACAGGGAGATGGGGCATTTAAAGGAAAAAAAAAAAACACAAAGAAAGGGGAAGCTGAGTAAACATCATAAGAATGGGGATGATGAATTACAGCTCATTCCCGATGGAAGGGTTACAGGCTATCTTTGGCAAACATTCCACAAGAAATGGGGAATCTCAGAAAACATCCTAAGGGGATGATGAGTTTAGTTCATCTTTAACGTAAGGGTTACAAGCTATCTTTGGCAAATATTCCTGGTCCCTTACACAATGAGTCAGGCACCTGGGTGGGTCACCGAGTAGTCATCGGCTTCTCAGGCTGAGAGAACAAAGAACTTCATGCTGGCTTTGTTTCTAGGGGTCTGGGAAACATATTGAGTTGGGGTCTTACACTACCTGAGGAACCAGCTATAGCACTTTGGGGCTGATACCCAAAAGATGCTTTAGCATATAACAAGAACACATGCTCCATTATGTTCATAGCAGCCTCATTTGTAATAGCCAGAAGCTGGATACAAACCAGATGTATATCAATAGAGGAATGGATACAGAAACTGTGGTACATTTACACAATGGAGTACTACTTTGCTATTAAAAACAATGACTTCATGAAATTCACAGGCAAATGGATGAAACTTGAAAATATCATCCTGAGTAAGGTAACCCAGTCACAAATGAACACAGATGGACAGATGGTATGAACTCTCTGATAAGTGGATTTTAGGAAAAAAAAAAAAAAAGGCTTGAAATATCCACGATACGACTCACATACCTTTGTAACCTAAAAAGAAGGAAGACCACACCAAAGTGTGTATGCTACAGTCATACTCAGAAGAAGGAAGAAAATAATCTCTGAGAAGTAGAGGAAGAGAGGGATCTGGGATTGAGAGAGGAGGAGGAGGAAAAAATACACCGGTACAAATTCAGGAGATGGGGGAGAAGTATGTAGGGTCAGAAATTTAAAGTGGGGTGTATGGGTGGTACTGCAGTAGCCACTAGAAACTCCCAGATGCCAGGGACCCAAGATGTTCCCAGGACCCAACAAAAAGGATAATCAACAAAGGGGAGATAGAACTTGTAGAGAACATCCAGTGGATAGTCACGGTCCCCTGTTGAGGGATGGGGCCACTCACCACCACGAAAATATCAATCCAGAATTTCTCTTGTCAAAAGGAACTTCAGGGACAGAGTGGAGGGAACATAGACTGAAGGAAAGGCCATCCAGAGACTGACTCACCAAAGGATCCATCCCATCGGTAGACACCACACCCAGACACTATTGCTGATGCCAAAAGTGCTTGCTAGAAGGAGGCTGGTTTATCTGTCCCGTGAGAGGCTCTGCTAGGGCCTGACCAATATAGATGTGGATGGATGCACACAGCCAAAAATCGGACTGAGCGTGGGGACCACAATGGATAAGTTAGGACAAAGACTGAAGGAGCTGAAGGGTTTACAACCTCATAGGAAGAATGACAATGTAAACAATCAACCCCCCCCCCAAAGCTCCCAGGACTAAACCACCAACCAAAGAGTACACACAGGGTAACCCCTGCCTCTAGATGGATATATAGCAGATGATTGCCTTATATGACATCAGTGGTAGGGGAGCTCCTGGGCCCTATGGAGGCTTGAGGTCCAGTGTAGGGGAATGCTAGGACACTGAGGCATAAGTGGGTAGGCAGTAGGGGACCGCCCTCATAGTGGTGGGGGAAGAAGGCAGGGAAGGGGGTTTGTGGAGGGGGAAACAGGGAAGGGGTATACCATTTGAAATGTAAATAAATAAAATAACCGATAAAATTTATATATATATATATATATATATATATATATATATATATATATAGTCATAAAAGATTCACAATCTTCCAACACTAAAGCTAAACATACATGTGTTTTCTTGTTTTTTAATGTGTATTTATTTTATTCTCAGGTGAGTTAAATCATTTGCTATGATTCCTAAATACATAAATTATAATTCTCCTTACCACATTGCTCATACTTTTTTTTTGATGATTCTTATCAGCTTGTGTTAATTTTGGATTTAACCATGTGACAAAACATACTTGATTTTTACGATATTTACTTTTAGTAGGCTGTGCTCAATCTTCTTTTCTGCACTTAGACTCCCCTTCCTTTGTGGGTTCACATCTGTTTCTGCTATTTCACTTTACTGCTATTTATCTCCTTAAATATTTAGTGCTTTCACATACTTATTTAATTTTCAGATTCTGTGCCTTCCTCACTGTTATTTTGACAAGGAATTAAAATATTGGAAACATGTAACCTCAAAACATAATAAGTGGCTCTTATTTTAATACATTTCTCCAAAAAGTAAATAGTTCATGATGCAAATAAAAATTTCCAGTGTGCATGATTTCAAAGTTTCCATATTTCATTTCACTTTCACATTTAGAATAGGTATGCATGCAGAGAATAAGCTGGACGTTAAAAGTGTCTTGGTTGTTAGCTTCTGGTACAAATAGTAATGGTGATTCTAGCCACATTCCCTTGAAATTAGAGTTCAGACACTAATGCAAAACACCATGGCAGTGATATATTACATGTTAAGAGACTAGAACATTTGCTGGGCATCATAATCAGAGTTAGTGAAACAGCTTGAGGTCACTGAAAATGTATGACTTCTACCCTTCTTTTTACCCAGCCTGTTGTTTAACCTGATTGTGAGAGAACAATGAAAAGGTCAACCTTACTTGTCTTAGATTTCCCATGTATGCAGTTTTTATAAACTAAGCTAATGCATGCTGTGATTTTATGTTATGTACCCTTCCATGACCCTGACATAAGAGTATCATATGCATGTTTGTGTGTGTTATCATAGTTATCTGTTGGAAAGCAATATTATAAGATGGATAACCACCATAAATGTTGGATGAAGCATAGAGCTTGGAAGCATTGGTTTGTTATCTATGTCACTTGGAGTCAGTGATTTAATCCATTTCTGCAAACTATTCCTCATTTCTTCCCACTGTGATGTTTTCTATGTGATTTAGTAAAGGAAAAAGCAGTCTTTTGTTAGTAACACACACAAATGTATAGACACACAACCAGGGACAGACAATTCCACAAGATAGCATTCAGGTAAGCAAAGACGGGATTTCTGATGGGGTTGAAAATTATGTAGTCTCCTAGCCAACCCAGGCTTTTTACTTTGAAGGAAACAATTTGAGAGGATGGTTTTCAGATGGCATTTAATCTAAAGCCAAGAGGTGCAGAACTAGAGTCTTTTAAGTAAGGACAGATGACAGAGGTTCTACTTAAGATGATGGACTGGATGTTAGGTCTCTTGTACTTAATAAATTACAAAATAGTAATAGTTATGTTCAATTATATCTGAGATAAAATATTCGTTTATTTGGACAGAAAGTGGGAAATGCTGAGGATAGCCCTGGGGCTAATTGTATTTGATGTTAATTCCGTTCTCCTGTGAGTGGTTGCAAACAAGGAATGAGTCAGCCCTCAGGTGATTTCCTGTAAACCTTAATTTGTAAAATAAAAGAGGGCTGATGATTGGGCAGATAAAGGGAATGTGGAAAAGAAGGTAGGGAGAGAGAAGGAGAAAACAGGAGAGGGAGAGGACACAGAGGAGAAGGAAGAATAATAAAAGCAGAACAGAAGCACATGGCCTGGAGAAACTGCTAGTTCTAAGGGGTCTCATAGATGGGGGAAAATGGTAGTGTAGCAGTAGATCTGCCCAATTTGGTGCATAGCCTGGATTCATATTAATTGAATTGTGTTTTCATTGCTGGTGTATATTTGGGTTGGAGATTTACCGCAACACAGGTAGGTAGGCAGAGAATCAGAAAGTCATGTTGCCATTGTTGCTGGTGTTATTGTTGTTGTGTTGCAGTAAATCTCCAACCCAAATATGCCCTGGCAATGAAAACACAGCTCAGTTAATATGAATGCTGACTCATTGGTTGTTCGCAGCTCCTCACAGGAGAACAGAATTAATATCCACAACAGTTGTTATTATTATTTTATTATATTTACTCACTTGCTTTGCTCTGCAGCCTTTAGACATTCCTGGGGACAGATGGCCACATGTGCAGCTACTAGATGAGATGATACTTCTTCCTTGACATCGCTCCCTCTATGTTTTATATGGGGTAGGATCAGAACATGGAGTTGTGTAATGCTTAGATCTGAGAAACAGACTAAATCACTGGTCCGTTCTCCCAACAGCAACTTGTTGGGATATCACAGTGAGGTATTTCTTTTTTCAACCTCATTCTTCCTTTTGTATAGTTCTCCAGGTTTCTCCTGTGACGAAGAGGAAATATCTCCTCCCGTGTTCCTTCTGATCCTATCTACAGTATCAATTTCCTTTGCTCCTGAAATAGCACAATTCACATCAGGACTCAGGTAGAGTGAGCAAGTGGTCAGGGTTTATGTTTTAGCAGAGGCAAGACAGCTAAGCAGAAAGTAAAGTGCACAGAATGTAGGGTAGATCCAGATGAGCATCATGGCAAGTTGCTGTCTTTAGTATCTGGACTTACAAGTCTCAGAATAGGCACAGAATATCTTAGAAGTTGTCCTTACCCATAATTCAGTCTATTACATTTAGGCATATTAGATCCAGAAATGTTCATAAAGGTGAAACTTCAAACAAAATTGAGACATATCCTGGGAATAAGGGCAATGATGACTCATCAAGAAGAGGCTTCCTGGTATCCAGGTAGAGATAATCTCATTGTTTACCAAGTCTAATATTTCTTCTAGTTAGTTCAGAGAACTCATGGTTATCTTCCTCAGTGTTCCTAACTCTACTTAAATAAAACCTTTTTAATTGATTTTGTGAGTGCATATATTAGGGTGCTTATGCATGTGTGCATGTATGTATGTGCAGTGTGGGTATGTATGTATGTATGTATGTATGCTCATGGAGGCCAAAAGAAGGCATTCTATGCCTAGGAGCTAAAGGTGAAATGGTTTGGAGCCAACCAACATTGAGGCTGGGAACCAAGCTTAGGTCCTCTATTATAGAATAAGAACTCTTTTGAGCTGTCACCCCAGGCCCCAACTATTGATAAAAATATCAGTGTGTTTGGGCGAATAACCAGGCAGCAGACAAGGCTGAGGGGGTTCCACGTGGAGAGGTTTATTGAGCGGGTGGGGGAGGGGGCAGAGAAGAGGAGAAAGAGATAGAGGGGAGAGAGAAGAAGAAGAGGGCAAAGAGAACGAGGAGGGGGTGTCTTCTCAATTTATAGGGAGAATGACGTCATACCACTGAGGGTGGAGACTGAGCCAGGTGGGCTGTGGGATTGAAGGTGGTTGCCTTGGCAACGCAGGTACACAGGTTAAGTGGGGCTTGATGCTAACACCAACCCCACATTTTTTTAACCTTAATATTAATTTTAAATGCCACATCAGTCATCAAAGCTAATGGCAGTCCAAGGGATAAGTACTGTAAAGAGAGGAATGAAGGGAGATGGTCAACAAGAGGAGTGAGGAAGGAACAAGGAGAATATCAGGGGATGGAGGCAAGAGGGGAAACAGACAACAGAACTTCCCAGAATAACATTTGGGCACAGGTAGTTAAGAAAACCTAAGGAGACTCTTGTTTAGTGAAAGAAGCAAATCCTAGACTCTCACTGGAGAGCTGCAGATGTGGAGAAGCCTCTGGAACTTTGGAGCCCACAGGCTGTATTCCTTCCCCCCAAGATAAAACACTTGCATGACTGCAAGAGATTCTTTCTCTCACCTAGTAATCTGGCATATTAGGGCTTCCACAGATGTTTCATCAATGCAAAAGAAGGCATTATGGCCTGTGATTAAAGCATTAGCATCTTCATGTTATTTTTAAGTTCATGAAATTTAATTTAGTTTTCATAGTAATGTTTCAATAACATAGTTGTGAATGTCATTTGTTTCCTTTTTATTCCAAGGAAAAAATGATATCCAAAGACTTGCATTGTATAAAGATTACAAGTTAGATTCTGATGGGGGACGGGGAGCAAAGTTGTTAAGCTTTTGGAGTTAAAAGATTTGTTCAATTTCACACAGAGATATTTTCTCAAAATAAAAGCATGGGTCTAAAGCATTGCCATGAAGTGCTTTTCCTTAACAGACTCTGGGCCTTTACTCCGGCTGGTTCTGATGTGGTTCTGCTGAGTAACAAGTCACATGTCAACTTCTGTATCATCTTCCTTCTGACTGGATGGAAAGTCTGAGCGGAGGCTGCAGTGTTGGAAACACACTATCTGCTGTTAGAAGAGGTCCTTCTGTGTCAGTGACCTTTCTCTGCCCACTGCAGACAGGTGCTTGGACTCCTTCTGCCCACAGCTCTATGTGAACAGATGAGTAGACTTTTACAGGGGCCCTAGGGACCATGTTTGAAAATGTAACTAGGGACTTTCCAAAGTGGTCTTCTTAACAGGAAAAACTGCATAAAAGCAGTGGAGGGAGAATTCCTTGGGGGTGAGGGGTCTGTTGAATGCATCCTGTCATCTGGCATGCCTAACATTTTGACACTAAAATTCTAGCATTGTAACTTTATAGTGCTGTGTTGGGCTGCACTTATAGCTATCTAGCCTACATCTTTGTTGTCTGCGTGTTGTGGATTCTATACATCTGACAGTATAGGAAAACAGAAAGACTGAGTGAATTTCAAGGGCCAGAGGACTTAAGGGACAAGACAAACTCAATTGAGGATATAATTAGAAAACCAGGGAAAAGAGAAAATTCCCTCAAGTAAAACAAAGCTAATTGAAATGTCAACAGCATCAACTTATATTCACAGAAAGCCAGTGTCCCATCTATGTCCTAAGAACCTGGCTGTAAACCAATGCCATGATGTACTTTTCCTTAATTGTGTAAGACACTGATTCAGATAATGTCTTTCCAGCATAGATTAAATAAAAGCAAAGTATTTTAACCTAGGTTGTTTGATGATAAGAATGCCTCTGAGGGGGTAATTGGAAGAGGTAGGATTTGTCTTCACCTCATTGGTTTCCTCTAATCAAAAATCAAACCCTGTTAAGGTTTTTATATGCAGATCCTGAGGGGATCCAAGCTCCAAGTTTACAGAATCCTCAGAGTCTTCAGCCTCTCAAACCTTCCAGGACCTGAGGAGAGAGAGGTAGCCCTAAGAGGAGAAGATATGTACAGTGGAGGAGGATAGAGAGGAATGGTAAGGTAAGAGAAGAATAAGAGAGAAGAGTGGAGAGAGGAAAAGAGAGAAGAGAGAAGAATGGGACAGACAGAAAATGAGAGAGGAGAATGGCTGAGAGGTGGGGGGAGAGGAGAATTGCGGGAGGGCTGGCGGGCAGGAGGGAGGGAGGAGAATTCATAGGGGAAAAGTGGGGAGTGAGGAGAATGGGAAAGGAATGAGGAGTAGGAGAAGGAGGAGGAGAGAGGGAAAAGGGAGATAAGAGAAGATGCCATCCATTGCCTTCATCATATTCCACAGACCTCATCCCCTTCAACCACCATGCTGGGGGTGTCCCAACAGATTCATTTAAGATAATCCAGACAAACCTCATTTGTAGGTTCTGGGGTTTCTAAACACCCATCTGTCCATAACAACATGAAACCATAGAAAGAAACATGGATCTTCACTCCCTGAGATATTTATCAGTTAACAAGAAACAAGAACATACCCCATGAAGGGAAGTGATACATACTTTATTCATCAAGCAGTAAACTTTTAACTATAACACAAAACTTGGATTAAAGAGGGATAGAGTCTCTTGAGGTTTATAGTTTGGTCCTACTTCTTGTGCTGTTTTCTGCTTCTTAATCTTCCCAGGAAGAACTAAACTTCTGTGTACCCTCCCTCACTTCCTTGCTGTCTTAGTTTTCACTTGTTACTGTGATGAAAATATCTGGACAAAAATCATCTTAGGGGAGAAAGGGCTCATTCATACTGCATCTCCCAGTTACAGCTCATTATTGAAGGGAATCCAGGGCAGGAAGTCAAATCTCCTACCTACAATTTAATTTGGGTTCCCACCTCAATTAACACAATCTAGAAGCTCTTTCCATGACATTGCCAGAGGTTTATCTACTAGGTGAGTCTTTATACTGTCATACTGTCCAATAAGATTCTCTATCTCTGACAGGTTTCATACTTAACTCAGGTCTACGGGCACCTGACCTGAAGCAGTAAGAGTACCCTCCTTACAAGTACTAGTAGTAAAATGAAAAATATAGTGTCTGACCTGGAGCTTGTGCCAGGATATAGTGAATTGCTTGATGTCAAGGGCACTGAGAGCAAGAAACCAGCCAGACTGGTGCTTATGGAACAAAACTTAATGGGATGTGGATGCTTAGGATACTGAGTCCGGAGCACATCACAGCCAGCCACTCTGACCTGCAAAACCACAGACCCAATTGAGTGTGTTGGATTTGGGATAAATGGAGCTTTTATCATGGGAATGTGGGTGGAAATGTTGCCACTGAATCTTCTATAATGGCTTTTTATTAACCAGCACTTTACAATATGAGAGCTATTGAATTAGACATCCATTAGCTTCCACTCCCTAGGGAGGAAGGATGCTTTCCTGAATCTTTGCAGACTGAGAGAGAGAGAGTCAAGAGGAATAACAGAAGCAAGTGAGATGGAAGACCTGCTCACTAGGGGGTGCTGCCAAGCTGAGTCTCCTCCCTTAGCAAAGAGGAACTTAGAAGACAAAAAGAAAGAGTCCCTCCTCTGAGGAGTATGGATCCCTCTCTGAATATCACCATGCTTAAAATGGTCCCCAGGACTGAAATTTTGTTCTCTAGTTTTAGACTCTCTGTGTATTAAACCAAGTGCATACAGTGTTAAACAAGTTTTTGTTGTTGTTGTTGTTGTTGTTGTTGTTTTGTTTTGTTTTGTTTCTTGCAGGACAAGCCATCCATTTTAGGGTCAGCTTCCTCAGACTTGGTGTAATCCAGAGCAGCTGAGCTCTTAGTTATTCTGGAATGCATCTCTCTCTCTCTCTCTCTCTCTCTCTCTCTCTCTCTCTCTCTCTCTCTCTCTCCTTCCCTCCCTCCTTTCCTCCATCCCTCCCTCCCCCCACCTCATATGTAGGAAACACCTTTGACCTAGTGCTGGCAGAGACAGAGAGATACTTGGAGATCTCTGGTTAGCCTGTCTAGCCTATTTTGGTATGTTCAGGTTTCTGAGAGACTCTCTCAGGAATAAGGTAGATGGCTCCTGAGAAGTGATACCTGAGGTTGACCTTGGACCTCTACATGCTGGTAAATATATGTGCACATACACCTCAACACCTAGACTTAACACTTAGTTTTGACAAATACAAAAAAATAGAAATCACGTTTTGCATCAAAACAAACTAGAAAATAATGAGTTTTCTAATGAATTGTATCCAAACATCTTAGGAGGGGGAATATTTTTTATTTGTGTGAGTATCATCCTGGATTTGTGAGGCAGAGCAAATAAGTGAGGATGGTATTGTGGTGGCCAGTCTCAGAAATACTTCTTGGGCTGATTACTAGCATACACTACTCTTGGCTCTTGGTGCAGCCCCATAAGCCCATGCATCTTACATACCTTTAGATGGTGAGCCCATGGGTTTCACGTGAGGTTTCTCCCTCATAAGGACCCACAGATAGTAGGGTTAAGTCAAAAGAGGGATATCCATGGTAGCTATAGACACTACTTTTGTTGCTGTGAAGAAATACCTTTGGTGAAGTATGCTCTTGTACTGATATATGTAGGGATTTCAGACAAAGCCATGAGGTGAACTCTTAAATTTCAAGGACATCTTGGATCTTAATCTCTTCATGTCTGGATGTATAACCATGTTGCTTGGGTAGGAGGGTGTCATCATATAAGCTGAGACAGTATGGAGGTTCTTAAGGGCAGCTGTATTCAGAGAGGATCCTTAGCAAGGAGGTATCTTCTTTAGAGCTAACATTAAAATGAGCTGGTGTCCTCCTCCACTTGTACCTGTTCTCAGACATTCCCTCAACCTCCCATGAAAACAGACCCACCAAAGTGAGTCTGAAGTTCCTTAGACATCTATTCCTAGCCATCACTACCTTCCATGGCCACAACCCATATCCAACAGGATCAAGAGAAAAGGTCATTTTGGGGGCCATCTCACATAGTTTGAGTTCTCTAAAAATTTGGGCCCAATTTTGCTTAGGTCTCTTGTTTCCTGCATAGGGAGGTTTTGTATCTCAATCACACTCATCTTCAAATGAGTAAGGCAGTTGAGTACCTAAAACTGATATTTGCAGCTGAAATTCCAGAATACAAGGTCAGAGAGTAGGAGAAAATAAAAGGAAGTCCCTATGAGAGGATTCTTTCCCCCAAATAGTCTTTAAATGACCCATTACTCAAGAATCACTTGATAAAATCCAAGAACATTTGCAGTATTTTTCATTGGGTTTAATAATTTATTAATGTTTAATATTTCACAATAGTGAAACAGAACATTACATGAAAATTTCATATCTGCTATTACAAGCATAATGAAATGTGAGTCACTGGGCAATGCTGGGTAGCAGAGGCTACCCTGCCCATCCAAGATCAGAATGCAAAGCTGAAGTCCTCTGCCTGTCATCTCCCCCAAGGTTCCTTGAACTCATTCCTGGGAATGATATGAGTTTGGTTGAACAGCACTATTTGCTGATGGAAGGATGTAATGATGCCACATATTTCTATCCTCTAGAGTTTCTCAACTGTGTATGCCTGAAACGTCTATCACTAGAGCATCTTGTATTCTCTATGAAAAATTTGTGGCTCTAAGATAACAAATGCAAATTTGATTTAAGGTTCATTTCCTCTGTCCATGTCTCTGTCTCTTTCTCTACACACACATGACCTGTGCAGGCATATGTGTGCTTGTGCATGCAGAAGCCAGAATCCAACACTGGATCTCTTTTCTAAGGTATCACCCATCTTTCTACTACTTCTGGGGATAGTCAGTGTCTTTCACTGGCCTGAAACCATGTAGGTAACTTAATCTGACTGGCTTGTGAGCCTTCTGGTCTGTTTGTCTCTACCTCCAACAATTGGATTGCAAATATGAACCAATACGCCCAGCTTTTGTTTTTTTTGTGGGTGTTCTGAGGAGATTAGCTCAGGTCCTCATGCTTCCAAAGCAAGAACTTTACCAAATAAACTTTTCCCTTGTTTTATTCTACATATAGTGTATGTATAATTCATCAATATCTTACAAAATCAATGAGAGAAAAACTTTTTTTTAAATTTTATTTATTACTGTCATAAATATGTGTCTGTGTGTTTGTGTGTACATGTGTGCATTTGTATGGTGTGTGTGTGTGTGTGTGTGTGTGTGTGTGTGTGTGTATGTACACACGCCATGCTACATATGTGGAGATCAGAGGACAGTTTGATGGAGTCAGTTCTCATTCCCATATTTATGGGGTTCAGGGATCCAACTCAGGTCTCCAGACTTGCTCACCAAGCACCTTATCACTAACCAACTTTCTAGCTATTTTTATCTCTATGTTACAAATAGGTAACTCACAGAGATCAGATGCAACCTTCTGAGGGTCATGCAGGAAGTGAGAAACCTTTGAGTAGTAGCAGTGCTGCTTTAGATTGACAAACAGACTGTAACCAACACACTGTGTCCTTTCTTTCTAAACTGTAAACAATTTATTTCAAACCACCATTGGTTTGATGATCTGTGGGAGGGGGGCCCTTAGTCATATGAAATCTCTATACCCCAGTGTAGGGGAATGCCAGGGCAAGGAATTGTGAGTGTGTGGAATAGTGAGCAGGGAGAAGGGAGACCAATGAGTGGCTTTCAGAGAAAAAATCAGGAAAGGGGATAACATTTGAAAAGCAAATAAAGAAAATATAGGTATCCATGCAAAACAAACAAACCAACAAATAAGACACATAAGATTATTTCTTCAAGCACGTGGATTATAATGATATAATTCAATATAACCCATGTGCTTGAATTACATTCAGCATAATACAGATAGTCAACTGGACAGGATCTTGAATCACTCCAGAGACAAATTTGAAGGCATGTTTATGAGGGATTTTCCAGATTATGTTAGTTGAAGATAGGGATTATATCCCCAAGTGTAGATGTTACTATGGGATGGAATCCCAGACACAGGAAGAAGTGAAATTAAGCCAAGGATCACATTCATTTCTCGTTGATTCATTTCTGTGAACACCATGTATCCAATGGTCTCATTCTTCTGCTACCATGCCTGATATTCAGTGAGGAATAACTGTGAAATCAAACTATGATGAAGGAGAATTCTGCTTAGGCTAATGTACAAGCAGACACATGCTCTCCATTTTTTATGGAGAACAATAGTGAGAGAATCCTGATTATATAGAAGTTACTTGGAAGATTGACCAAGAGGATGGATAATTATGGGCTAAATTGATGCCCTGCTCCTGTGAGTATTTTGTTTTCTGTCTAAGAAGAACCAAATCACCCCCATTTTGGCCTTCCTCCTTATTGAGCTTCATGTGGGCTGTGAATTTTATCCTGGTTATTTGGAGCTTTTGGCTAATATCCAGTTATCATTGAGTGCATACCATGTGTGTTCTTTTCTGATTGGGTTACCTTACTCAGGATGATATTTTCTAGTTCTATCCATTTGTCTAAGAATTTCATGAAATCATTGATTTTAATAGCTGAGTTATACTCCATTGTGTAAATATACCACATTGTCTGTATCCATTCCTCTGTTGAAGGACAACTGGGTTCTTTGAAGGTCTTGGATATTATAAATAAGGCTGATATGAACATAGTGGACCATGTGTCCTTATTACATGTTGAAGCATCTTCTGGGTATAAGCACAGGAGTGGTATAGCTGGGTCCTCAAGTAGTACTATGTCCAATTCTCTGAGGAAGTGCCAAACTGATTTCCAGAGTGGTTGTACCAGCTTGCAATCCCACCAGCAATGGAGAAGTATTTCTTCTTTCCACATCCTTGCCAGCATCTGTTGTCACCTGAGTTTTTGATTTTAGATATTCTGACTGGTGTGAAGACCAAAGTGTGGGTGCTTAGGTCCTTATTAGAAGGAAAACAAAATACTCACAGGAGCAAATATGGAGATAAAGTATTGAGCAGAGACTTAAGGAAAGGCCACACAGAGACTTTCCCACCTGGGGATGTATGCCATATACAGTTTTGAAACCCAGACACTATTGTGGATGCCAAGAAGTGCATGCTGAAAGGAGCCTGATATTGCTGTCTCTTGAAAGGCCATGTCTGAACCTTACAAATACAGAAGTGGATCCTCTCATCCAACCATTGAATTGAGCACAGGGTTCCCAATAGAGAAGTTAGAGAAAGGATTGAAGGAGTTGAAAGGGTTTACAACTCCATAAGAAGAACAACAATATCAACCAACCAGACACCCCAGAACTCCCAGGGACTAAGACATCAACAAAGGAGTATGCATGACTACAGCTGCACATGTAGCAGAGGATGGCCTTGTCATGTGTCAATGGGAGGAGAGGTCCTTGGTCCTATGAAGGCTCGAAAGATGTCACAGTTAGGGGAATCGAGAGATTGGAGTGATTTAGTGGGTGGAGAAATACCCTCACAGAAGCAGGGGGAAGGAGGATTTGCTAGAGTGTTTCTGAAATGGAGGGAAACCAGGAAAGGGGATAACATTTGAAATGTAAATAAAGAAAATATACAATTAAAAAAGAAAAAGAAAGAAAAGGAAAAGGAAAAAAAAATGGTGTACTGTGTCCCCTCAGGGCTCTGGCCAACTGGTGGGTGTCAGGCTGTGAGAAGCAGCAGGACCCTGCTCCAGGGGTGGTGATGTGCAGTCTAAATCCCTGCCAATGTGCTGCAGTAGGGCCTACAGGCTGCACAGAGACCAGGGACAACAGATTCTAACCCTTGGATACCTCAGATGCTACCACATAAGAGCTGAGAACAGAGAGCTGTAGCCCAGGACCAAAGGGAAAAGAGGGGGAGGGGAGTTACACATGGTGATTCCCATGGTGACCAGAGTCTTTGGCTTGCTCCCTGTGCGCCTTGGCTTGGTGGAGACCTTGGCTGCGAGAGCAGAGAGGCATCCAGCGAGAGATCAGATGGGGCTCTTTAGCGGAAGACCTGCCCCATTGCTCCAGCACAGTGGATCCCAATGAGAAGAGGCAGTACATGGTTTTAAAGTATTTATTGTCATGGCAGAGAGTTGTGATGAGTGAAACCAGACCCCATTTTCTCAGGGCAGCTCTGAGGTTAAATAACTTTTGCACGGAGGAGTGTGTGGGAAGGAGAGTTTAATTGGCTAAGCCCTTGAGGCCTTTAGATACCTCATTAAAGTTGAGAGATCTGTCTTGAGGCTACATGATCTGTGGTCACATCCTCTACCTGTGGAGGGACTTGGGGTATTGCCCTATGTGACTGATAGCCACAGAATTATAGATAGCTGAGGCCTTGTGTCAAGAGACTGGTGTCTAGGACCATGGCAAAGGCCTTGGGTCCCTTGAAGAGTTATATTCTGGGTCTCCATGGTTTGAACCTATCTCAGCCAGAAAACAGGCTGCCTTTCATGGTCCCTCACCTCCCACGCCCCCCTCTTTTTTTTTTTTTTTTTTTTTTTTTTAGAATCACTGGAGTTACTTTGCCATATGTAGTGAAAATTTTGGGTGGGACAGAAGTATCAAAAGAAAATACTATACAGGCCAGAGGGGGTGATACAAGAAAGCCAGGATGGTAAGGAGGGTTGAGGGTGGAGGTTGGGAAGGCAAGGGATCATTGACTCAATTAATTGTTCTATGTGTTGTACAGTTTGAGTATAATAACATCAGTTTTAAACAGCATTTGATTAATCTAGATAGACATCATATTTTCCTAATTATCATATAACTTCCACCAAGTTCAGTAGCCCTTTGACTTCAGCAAGAGAGTTCATCTGTAGCTGGGAGGCCTCAAATCTGTCCTCTGTGGGGCTCAGCATGTGTCTCTGGAGCTTAGCATGTGTCTTGGGAGTCTTCATTCAGATGAGGTGTCTGGAGGAAGGTAGCTTTGTTGTCCCAGGCAGGGTGCCAGGGGATGGTGCTGTCTCTGCTGGATTTGTGGCAGAAGGCACTGTCCTTTTCTTTTGTGGGGACAAACCTGTAGGATAATTACAAGAGGAGCAGAACCCCATCAAGGGGATGTCTGCATAGGGTAGATAGGAAATGTTAAGCCTGAATGGTTTGCTAGGGAGCACATCATGGTCCTTTGTTATGATCTTAGAAAAGCAAGGATGTTTAGTCATGGGAGGCACCTGAATGGTTTGCTAGGGAGCACATCATGGTCCTTTGTTATGATCTTAGAAAAGCAAGGATGTTTAGTCATGGGAGGCACCCTTTAAGTCTGCTTTGGATGGCTAAGGAACAAAATATCATGTTAATTATGCATCCAGGATAGGCAGTAACAGTTTGTAAAAGGAAACTGGTTGATAACTAAGGATTGAATAATGGTAATCAGCATAGTTAATTTGAGCTGTGGAAGTAGATTTGATGACTTTTGAACCTTAAAAGAAATCTTAAACACGTTGAAGATACTTTTGTACATACATCATGAATGCTAGGGAGAAAAATAAACATTTAAATAAAGAAGCAAGGAAATTTTGGTTTGAGAGGCACAGACATTGGTTCAGGTGTTCCTGTTAGGGAGAGCAAGAATTTAAACAAAGCCTGAAAACATTTGGGATAAGGATAACAGGTACAGGAAGTAACCCATTCACAAAAGAACTCACATAACATGTACTCACTGATATGTGGATATTAGCCCAGAAACCTAGACTACCCAAGATACAATTTACTAAACACATGATACTCATGAAGAAGGAAGATCAAAATGAGGACACGTCACCCCTTCCTAGAATTAAGAACAAAGCACACAATGAAAGAGTTAAAGAGAGCATTTGTGAAGCTGAATCCAAAGGATGGACCCAACGACTGCGGCTGCCAGGGATCCATCCCACAATCAGTCACCAAACATAGACACTATAGCATATGCCAGCAAGGTGGTGCTGAAAGGGCCCGGATATAGCTGTCTCGGGGAAAATATACCAATGCTTGGCAAACATGGAGGTGGAAGCTCATGGTCAGGTATTGGATGGAACACAGGGTTCCCAAGGAAGAAGGAGCTAGAGAAAGTACCCAAGGAGCTGAAGGGGTCTTCAACCCTATAGGTGGAAGAATAACCATGAACTAACTAGTACCCCCTGGGCTTGTGTCTCTAGCTGCATATATAGAGGAGGATGGCCTAGTTGGCCATCGGTGGGAAGAGAGGCCCCTTGGTTATGCAGACTTTATATGCCCCAATACAGGGGAACGCCGGGGCCAAGGGGTGGGAGCGGATGGGTAGGGAAGCAGGGCCGGGAGGGCGGAGGGTATAGGGAACTTTCTGGATAACACTTGAAATGTAAATGAAGAAAATATCTAATAAAAGTTGAAAAAAAAAAAAGAAATGGTGAGATTCATTTTGGCATCTTTATACTTACATATTATCATGCCTTGTTCTCATTGGGTCCTCTCCTTATGGCCCCTCTTCTAACTTCCTCTTTCCTTACCCCATTCCTTATCTTCCAGTTACTCACAATTTCTACATATGCTCACTCCATGAGCTGCAGGTGATATTTCAAAAGGGAAATGATCACTAATTTCAGTTAACTTGTAGTCTAGTTTTACTCTTTAAATACCATTATTTATTCATTAACCTTTAAAATAATCATGCTTCATATTTAATGAGTCCAATTATGCTCTTCCTGCCACACCTGTGAAAAATGCCACTTTTCCTTATTTAAAGCTTTGTAAGACATGATCTGTGATGCTATATTATTCCAAGCAAGAAGCCTTTCAGTCCCAAACCCCCAAAACAGATTAACAGAGCAATAAGCCTTTATCTTTACCACCAGTTTAACTTATATTTTTCTGTTCATGAGCTTTCTGGGGGGAACAATCGTATTAACAATTGGAGGTAGATAGACATGGTGGCACACACTTTAATGTTAAAACAGGCATATCAGACCATCCTGGTTTACAAAGTGAGTTCCAGGACAGACAGGAATATGTACAGAGACTCTGTCTCAAGAAAAAAAAAGTAACTTTTTTGTCCTTGTTGTTTATGTATGTTCTAGGAAGTGTTCTACCTTCTAGTGATAACCTCCACCCAGTTTTTCCTGAAAATACCCTCTCCTTAATAACTGTGAATAGGTAAAAAAAGATTGTTAGAGAAAATATCCCCAATTATACTACCCAGAAATCTTAATATAACTTTTTAATTTTCTCTTCAAAATTTCTCAAATGTATGTAGATGTGTCCTTCACTTCTACAGTGGAGTTATTTTAACTGAGTCATGTCAAATTCCCATAGCTTCACTTTAAAATTCTCCTTTATCCTAAAAAAATTGAGACATATTTTGAAATGAAATAAATCCTATATGTACAACCTTGTTTTTGGCCATTCTTAGAACACATGTACTCAGATTTACTCAACTGAGATTATTTTTAAAGTGAATGCTACCATTCTAATATTTTCTCAGAAATCATCTCAGTGTATGTACAGGTTTCATTTCTATTGCTGTAATAAAACATTCAGACCCAAAGCAACATTGAGGAGGGGAGGAATTATCTGACTTATACTTCTAGGGCACAGTTCATCATTAAGTGTAGTCAGGGCAGGAACTCAAGCAGTGACTTGAAGTAGAAACCACTGTGGGAAGATACTTGCTATCTGGCTTGTTTGCTCATGCTCAAATGGCCTTTTTATACAGCAAGGACTGCTTATACAGCAATCTGTATTATCCACAGTGGATTGGCACACCCACAGCACTTAACAATTAACACTGTCCCCTATGAATGTCAACAGATTCCAGCCAATCTGATCTGGGCCACCCTTCAATCAAGCCAGTCCTCTCTGATGGCCCTAGGTCATGCTAAATAGACAATTAAATCTGACCAGGGCAGCAAATCTGTCTAGAACAGAATAACCTTGAACAATGTCAGTATCCTTGTGATATCCAGGTAACAGTCTGTCTTACTTACTCACATATCCACTGAAGTAACCTGCTCTTTCTGTCCTGTGGTTGCTGTTATTATTTTACTTAAATCCAGATGGAGACAAGCTTATAACTGTTTCCTTTGGTTAACACTTGTCTTATATTTTTCTGATAAATTACAGTACATTTTGGGGTATATCCATCTTATGGAGATATCAATATAGTTTAAGGCTGTTGGCCTTTTTACTGGGGTAGCTTCTCAGCTAATTTCTAACTTAACCCGACTCCTCTGCCATTATGTCCTTCCACAGGGTTCTCACTGCTGCATTCTTGTCCATGTGTCTGTCCCTCTGCCTCTGCTCTAGCCTTTAGCTTTCTATTTACCAAAGGTCATATTTCTTTGACCATATTTATTTCATCCAAAAAAAGATATTAATATAGTGGGAGATGTTCCACAGTTTACTCATTCTGATGTAATGAAGAGCATGACTCATCCCATGTTCTATCTTAGTGTTGCCTTTGGTCACATTGAGGGCAATGTGACTTTCTAGGACCTTTTCCACTGCAGCTTGCTTTATAATATAGTCTCAAAGAATCCTTTCTGATCAGGTGAGGAAGTGACAAACATTTACACATAGAAAGCAGGTAATGGACCATAGAAATGACAGTATCAGATATCATACACAGCAATTAACAGTTGAAAATGCAGGGCATATCTACACTGTCATTTGAAACAATATTTGTGGGTATAAGTCATCCCAACACTGATTTACAGCATGTCGTGGCTAGACTTGTGGATTGCTTTTCTGTGGAGATTTTATAATCCCTGTCTGGTAGTTCTTGCAAACTGATTAGATCTAAAAGTTTGATGATATTCATGTTTTGTTTCCACTAATCAACTCTATTTCATAAATAGTGGTATCTTTCCCAGAGGACCCCAAGTTTCTAGTTATTTCTCATAAAAATATATAACTTACATTTACTTTTCATCACCAGGGTTAAGGGAGGCACTGGAGAGATCACTCAGTGGTTTGCTGCTCTTGTCTAGGACTCAAGTTTGGATTCTAGCACCCATATCAAGGTAGTTCACAACATCCTGTGACTTCAAATTCAGGAGCTCTGATGCCTTGTTCTGCCTTCTCTAGCATTCACATGGCTAAACCTCCTTACCTCACAAAACTTATAATTAAGAATATGTTATAGAGAAAGTGTCCATGGAGCTGAAGGGATCTCCAACTCTACAGGTGGAAGAACAATATGAACTAACTAGTACCCCCAGAGCTCATTTCTCTAGCTGCATATATATCAGAAGATGGCCTAGTTGACCATCATTGGGAAGAGAGGCCCCTTGGTCATGCAAACTTTATATGCCCCAGTACAGGGTAACGCCAGGACCAAGATGTGGGTGTGGGTGGTTAGCGAGCAGGGTGGGGGGTCGGGGAGGGTTTAGGGGACTTTCGGGATAACATTTGAAATGTAAATGAAGAAGATATCTAATAAAAATTGGAAAAAAATGTGTAAAATGGCTGCATGCTAAATTGTAATATCTATTTCATTATATAGATTTATTACATAGATATTTTATGATATAGATATTTCTCTGTCACCAGTGCAATGAGGGAATTCAGTTCAGGTTCAATTATACTAAAGACAGGTTTGTTTATTGGGAAGCTACTCTTGGGTGGGCAGTTCACTGGCCCCGGAAAACCAAGGCCAGGGAAGTTGTCAAGAGGAAAGGTGGGAGGGTAAGAGATGGAGAGAGAACAAGGTGCCCATGCAGAGAAAAAAGAGGACAAGAGAGAGAGAGAGAGAGAGAGAGAGAGAGAGAGAGAGTAAGTAAAATGTCTGAATCACGTAGGGTGAAGCCTCTGGGAATGGGCAGGCCCGCTCCTGGGCTGCAAAGTTCAGGGTTGGGGGCAGGTTATACAAGGTGAGGACAGAGCGACACTGGAAGAACCTGGAAGTCAGATATACTTTGGTATGTAAAATATACAACTCATTCTTTTGTAGTGGATCCAAAAGCAAACATTTTTTTAAAATATCATCCAGATTTTTAAAAACTTTATCTATTTATGTATTTTTTAGAACGTTACAGTGCTCCATCTGCATGTATACCTGTATGCCAAACGGAGTCATCAGATACTTTTATAGATCATGTGGTTGCTGAGAATTGATTTTAGTATCTCTGGAAGAGCAGCCAATATTTTAAACCACTGTTCCATCTCACAAGCCCTAGAATATTTTTAAAATAAATTTTCCTTAAGGAGTTTTGTGTTTATGGAGATATAGCTTGAATAGGAAGAATGAATAAATTCTTTATTTATGTCTGGGTTTTCAATACAGTGGGTTCATTCCTCTTAAAAATGAAAGATATTTTTTCCATTATAAACATATCTGACATAAGGAAATACTTTTTTTGCTAAATGGTTTTTAAACATCACATCAGCATCTTTCTGTGCCAATGTAACTCTGGAATGTCAATTTTCATGCTTGCTCTACTTTTCTCATGTACACAATATCTGTATCCTTTTAAATATTCCTTATTGTTGAAACTTGTGTTCTGTGTATGGGTGTACACATAAGTATATGTGTGTTCATGCATGTGTGTGTGTGTGGTGGTCATGAGATGTCAGTGGTCAGAGGTCAATCTCAGGTGTTGTCCCCTGTCAATATCTACTGTTTCTCTCCCTGCCTCCTTTGCTTTTGAGGCAAGATTTCTCCTTGTGACTGTCTGACTTGAAGCTTCAGAGGTTGCTATGACTCTACTTCTCCAGCACATGTCTTGGTTATAAGCATGTGATACTATTCCTGGGTTTTTACATAAGTGCAAAGAATCAACTCAGGTTTTTATGGTAGAGTAGCAAGTGCTTTACCAACTGAGTTGTCTCTGCAATACTTATTTTCCCTCAATTTAGAAGGCCTGGATCAACAACACACACACATATGTGTGTGTGTGTGTGTGTGTGTGTGTGTGTGTCTTTTCTCTGATATTATTTGAAAGGTAAAATTAGTAGTTTAATGTTTAAAGCAAACCTGATTAGTTGAGTGCTGTTTTAAAGCTTGAAAGGTATGTTTTACTTGGTCTACTTAAAATATTTATACTCCTTACAAGTTCTGTTTAGTTATCTTTAACCCAATGCCCATTTATTGTCATCCTTTTATGTGACCTGCTATGACTGCTAGATAAATTTTTTGGAATTTATAAACAGACCCCTTAGCGTCCACCAAGAAAGAAGGTAAGAATGTTACTAGACGGTATTTGAGGCCTATAGCAGAGATTTCCTGCTTGTTGTAACCCATCTATGGTATGCCTTCAGTGTATTTAGAATGTGTATTGAGTTACAACCCTGTTAGAATGACCTTCAGTATTCTAATACCTTAGAAATTATTAAAGTTCTGACCAAACTGTTTCAATGTCTACATCAGAACTTACAAGAAATGCAACTCTTCATTCCCAGCCTGAGACTTTCTAAGTCAGAAAGTATAAAGATGTCCCAGGATTGGTTCAATAAGCCCATTTATTGGCATGGGTGTGTATTCAGAGGCCATATGATGGTGTTTCCATGTTTTTGTGTTTTGGAGTAAATAATTAAAGCAAAGATTTGTGATAGTGAAAGAAATGGAGGAAGTTTACCCAGGAACGGAAAGGCACTGCTGAAAATGGATGGATGGGCTAGAGAGCTGGGGCAGATGTGCGACTGTCAAAGCCCAGGGTACAAGAATCTTGATCTTTGTATGTAATTCACATAGCATCTTATACTATGTCCACGGGCGTTTTCAAAATTGCCCAGCAACTTCAGTCCCAGCCTCTGCCAACTGGTATCTTTTATATGTTATCCTCTCTCTATCTCTCTCTAGCTTATTTTTTTCTTCTTTTCTCTTTTTTTCTTAGCTGTTTTCTTTATTTACATTTCAAATGTTATCCCCCTTTCTAATTCCCCCACTCAAATCCCCTATCCCCTCCCCCCTCCTCCTCCTGACCAACCCACCCAATCCTGCTTCCTGGCCCTGGCATTCCCTTATACTGGAGCATAGAACCTTCACAGGACCAAGGGTCTCTCCTCCCATTGATGACCAATTAGGTCACCCTCTGCTATATATGCAGTCTAGCTTACTTTTCTACTACAATCTCATTGGTTGACTTTAACTCCAACTTTCGAGAACTACATCTGTAGGGAATTTCCTTTTGATACAAGTTAAGCCATCTAGAGACCACCACAAGGACATTCTTGAAAGTAAAAAGAAAGACCCCATAACCATAGCCACTCTGGTTGTATGGAGGGGAAATGGACTGAGGTACAGAAGGCTAACTCTTCCTGCACAGTCTTGGCCAGGGGGAACTATTACCCTTTTCAGAAGCATGGCTGGTGCTGTGCTAGAGCATAGAGAGGAGGAAAGACGCTGAGCTCTGGTTTGCTCTGTTCCTCACTGAATCAAGAAGATTCAGGTCCCCATCATGAGGTCATAGTTCTTAAATCAGGGATGTCCCCTTTGTACCAGAGAAAACCACTGGTCAAAATAGAGAAATTGGCTGGGCTGGGCGGGGTCCCCATTTACCATGTTCTAGACAACCTGAACCATCTGGTCATCCAGAGCTTTTTCACTGGCTACCTGACTCCAATGGAGGGCCAATGTATCTCAGCGAAGACCTGGTGCTTTCTAGATGAGAAGTAAACACCATACCTATCTCTGTCTGAAAAGCCCTCCTTGGGTTGTGCTTTGCTCAGCCAACCTCCTGACCACCAGAGGAGGGAAATGCGGAGGTAGTATTCTGTCTTGTGGGTAGAAGCAATGTTAGTGGCAGTGGGCATGGGATTGCTCATTCCTCCTTTCATTTTAGATTTGTTTCTCTAACCAATGGAACCGACAGAAACACACAGAGAGACACAAAGACAGACAAACAGTAAAGACAGCCGAAGGTGGCCACCTCATAGACTTAAATCAGGCAGTCCACTGATATCTCATTTGGATCCTGAACACCATGCCCATTCTTTAGTAAAAGTTCTGTTTAGAAGGCACCATATTTTCAAACACACAGACATATTTTCAAACACAACAGGTTCTGATGACTTACTGTAATTTTATGCTTTAGGGCAGAGGTTCAAGGAGCCCCTCTGATAGAATAGACTGGAAGCCAGAGAAATTTGTGCAACCTTTAAACATCTCAGGGTGTGCTTCCCCAAGGAACTATCTGATTTTACCTGTTTTATATACAGAGGAAATCTAAGATTCTCCAGTACCCCAGTATTATATCAGTCCCTGGGGTTCTTAATGTTGCCTCCAGAACATTGTGAAGGGATGCCAAAAGNCCCCTCTGATAGAATAGACTGGAAGCCAGAGAAATTTGTGCAACCTTTAAACATCTCAGGGTGTGCTTCCCCAAGGAACTATCTGATTTTACCTGTTTTATATACAGAGGAAATCTAAGATTCTCCAGTACCCCAGTATTATATCAGTCCCTGGGGTTCTTAATGTTGCCTCCAGAACATTGTGAAGGGATGCCAAAAGGAGACCACTTAATCAAAATCTTAAAGCTGTAAAGAAAGTATTTATTGCTGGCCTGCAGCTCATGACAGAACTTTCCCAAATCAGTCATCCCATAGCCTTTGACCCTTTTGTCTTTTATGCATAAAAGCAAGAACCTATTTATCACACTTTAGGTAACAAGAAGAAGAAATACAGATGCCAAAAAAAAAAAAAAAAAAAGTTAGTACATTGGGGGACGTTCCTAGGAATATTGGCCAGATTTTTGATGAATCTTGTATTTGTTCTCATTTGGGTAGTTGTTGGGGCTTATGTGCTGCATTTAAAGTCATAATTGTGCCTTTAACATGTCATCACTTGTGCTAAGGTCTGGGGATTTGTTACACATACTCTGCCTCTTCTTTGTAACATGCTAGCAAGTATTTTATAGTTTAGATAAGGTTTACCTTATACTATTGTCAAAGTATCAGCATGTAAAATCACTTGGAAACAAGCCTCTGGCATGTCTGAAGAATTATCATATTCAGATAGCTGACATATAAAGACCTGCCTCAACTGTGGGAGGCAGCATTCTACTGTCTGGCATCCTAAACTGAATGAGAAGGAGAAAGTGAGCTGAGCACCAGCATTCATTTCAGTCTGCTTCCTGATTCTGGGTGCAATGTGAATGGCTTCCTCATGCCCTGTTGCCATGCCTTCCACACCAGGATATGGTGAGCCCTCAACTTATGAGCCAAGATAAAACCTTTGTCCCCTTTTAGTTTGTTTTCTGTCCAGCATTTTGTCACAACAACGAGACCTACAACAAATACAACGACAGAAAAGAAGTGAGAAGATCTGTAGGGAAGTGCTCTGAAAAGGAATGACAGTGTTTATTTCTCCCTCTCCAAGTCCTTTGAGAATATATGTTCCACTAGGACCTATTTCTTCTGGACATAATAGCTTTTACCATTACCATCTCAGAATACAGACTACTCTGCCCTAGTAGCTATGGTAACTAAGGAGCAGAGCAACACAGTGATAGCCAGATCTATGGTAAGTGCAATGGAACTATTGACAGACAGTCCACACTAGATGACACAGTGGGAAGTCCACCAGACTTTCACCTAGAATTCTGGCCATTACTAGCATATATAGAATGTGGAAGGTTAATTGTAAGTGGAACTCCATGATGTGGCTTCCATGAGAGCCTCTATAATGAACTAAGATCTTTTGGTAATGTAGTTATTTTAGGATCC
Organism: Mus minutoides; assembly: GCA_902729485.2. Lineage (NCBI taxonomy): Eukaryota > Metazoa > Chordata > Mammalia > Rodentia > Muridae > Mus > Mus minutoides. The sequence continues at coordinate 108,408 of LR750730.1, read as the reverse complement.
TATAAGTAACCTCTCACTCTTGTTCTGTATTAAAAAGCCCAGTAACGTCACTGGTTTGACAGATTAGACTTTGGTGGAATCATACTTTCTTCTTTCATTTGGTACAGTATCTGCATGAATAGACATTTCTTGTTTATCTCCCCTGGAAAAGTCAATACAAAAATATAGAAGATCATTTTCTTTTATGTTCATTCTTTTATGTTCATGTGTCTGAATGTGTGTATGCTAGTTCATGTTTCATGCATGCACAGGTCAAAGAAGGGCATCAATATCCACCACATTTTGGTGTAAGGTTTCATTCATCTTTAAGCTCCTTTTGGTTTGGCTCTCCAGGAAGCCATCAAGTCCTTACAGTATTTCTGTGTTTCTTCCAAAATAAAGGTGTTACAGGAAAATAATCTACAAGGATCCTACACCTATATTACCCAGTTAGAATTATAAATCCAAGAGGACTCAGAAATGGGGCTCAGTGTTGCAACACAATGTAAAGATATTCAGTGTACCTTGGCTGTGAACCACTGACATTTAGAGAGTGTAAAGAAGAGTGATCTATCCATGTGATCATATCATCAAACTGCGTTGAGGTTTATGGACACAATGTACTCTGAAAACTCACAGATAATAGACCAAATGGGCTTGGCACATGGGGGTTTTCATCAGAATACTGGAAGCAGGAAGCAGGCAGTATATACACAATTGTAATTATAGAGAATGGGACTTCTTATTTACACTTTACTTTGCTCATATCTTTAATGAGTTCCCAGTAATGGCACATGTGAATTCAAAAGGCCTTAACTATTTTCTACACCCTGCCATTCTTATGAGCCAATTACAAGGTACCTCTCTCAATGCTGATTGCTGCAAACTCCAGGCTATTTATGTGGAGCAGGTGTCTTGCCAATAATAATGATCATCTAATTTCCCACAGATAAGGAGGGGTAATTTTAAAAGACAATGAAAGGACAACTCTGTGTGCTCCAAGTGAAACAGCTGGTATGTTGTAACCTCTCATTTGCCTGTTATGTGAATGCTACACCTTCACCCGTGCAACTGTTTCTTTTATTATTTTTTCTTTTATTATTACTACATTTCAGAGAGTGTGAAGGCAAATGAGAATAGCAGTTAAATGCACTTATAATGCAACCATAAGGATCAGAATTCCCAAAACCATGTAACAAGTCAAATAAACTAAAGAACTGCAAATAGTAATGGCTTTTTAAAATGTGCTTTCCACACAATCAAAAAATATCTCTTATTAACTGGTTCACACCTGTGTGGTGGTTTGAATGTGATGTCCTCCATAATTTCAAGCATTTGAGAATTTGGTCTCTAGGATGTGGTGCTATTTGAGGAATCTTAGGGCATGTGGTCTGAGCTGAAGATGCATGTCACTAGGAGCCAGCTTTAACATTTCCATTGCTGTCTCTCTGCTGTCTATTTGCAGTTTGAGATACTGGTTCTCAAGCAGCCCTTTTTTCTTTTTTTTTTAGATATTTTCTTAATTTACATTTCAACTGCTATCCCAAAAATCCCCTCCCCCTCCCCCCTCCCTGCTCCCTGGCCCACCCACTCCCACTTCTTGGCCCTGGTGTTCCCCTGTATTGGGGCATATAAAGTTTGCAGTACCAAGAGGCCTCTCCTCCCAATGATGGCCGACTAGGACAGCTGCTACATATGGAGCTAGAGACACAAGTTCTGGGAGTTCTGATTAGTTCACATTGTTGTTCCTCTTCTAGGGTTGCAGACCCCTTCAGCTCCTGGGGTTCTATCTCTAGCTTCTCCAATGTGGGCCCCGTGCTCCCTCTTATGGATGACTGTGAGCATCCACTTCTATGGGAGTCAGCTATATCAGGGTCCCTTCAGGGTCCTTTGCTGTCCTATGCAATAGTGTCTGAGTTTAGTGACTGATTATGGGATGGATCTCCGGTGGGTTAGTCTCTGTATGGTCCATCCTTTCATCTTAGCTCTAAACTTTGTCTCTGTAACTCCTTACATGGGTATTTTGTTTCCTATTCAAGGAGGAATGAAGTATCCACACACTGGTCTTCCTTCTTGATTTTCTTGTGTTTTGCAGATTGTATCTTGGGTATTCTAAGTTCCTGAGCTAATATCCATTTATCAGTGAGCGCATGTCCAATGACTTCTTTTGTGATTGGGTTACCTCACTAAGGATTATGTCCTCCAGATTCATCCATTTGCCCAAGAATTTCATAAATTCATTTTTTAATAGCAGAATAGTACTCCATTGTGTAAATGTACCACAATTTCTGTATCCATTCCTCTGTTGAGGGACATCTGGGTACTTTCCAACTTCTAGCTATTATAAATAAGGCTGCTATGAACATAGTGGAACATGTGTCCTTTTTACCAGTTGGAACATCTTCTGGGTATATGCCCAGGAGAGGTATTGCAGGATCTTTCGGTAGTACTATGTCCAATTTTCTGAGAAAATGCCAGATTGACTTCCAGAGTGGTTGTACAAGCTTGTAATCCCACCAGCAATGGAGGAATGTTCCTCTTTCGCCACATCCTTGCCAGCATCTGCTGTCACCTGAATTTTTGATCTTAGCCATTCTGACTGGTGTGAGGTGAAATCTCAGTGTTGTTTTGATTTGCACTTCCCTGATGATTAGAGCCCTGTTTTACCCATTGCTCAACTGACTGTAATGGACTCTTATTCTTCTAGAAGTGTAACCAACAAATAAATCCTTCTATCAAAAAAAATTGCTTTTGCTGTGGTAATTTTATCAAAGAAAGAGAAAAGTAACTAAGACAATCTTGTTTTCTCTTTTCTTTCTGTGATTTTTTTTTGGGGGGTGCAGGAATGTGCATGTACTCTATATGTGCATATGCATATGTGTCTGTATGTGGAGGTCAAAAGGTAATCTTGGAAATCACTCCTCGTCTATTGTCTACCTTGGGCTCTTTGAGACAGGGTCTTCTAATGCCTTGAATATTCCCAGGTAGGCTATTATGTTTGGTCAGCAAGATCCAAGGATCCACAAGATTTCATCTCCCCAGTGTTGGAATTCAGAGGATATGTCACCACATCTGGCTTTTATTATGTGGGACTTAGGGATTAAACTCAAGCCCTTATGCTTAGATGACAAGACAAACACTTTATTGGATGAGATATCCTCTTAGGCCACATGAAAGATTTTCCTTTTCTGTATTCTTCTTTGATTTTAGCAATTTTCTAACTAGGAGCCTGTCTTAATTACTTAGAAAAGAAGGTGAAGGAACACCATGTTTAAAAACAGCTTATAGAAGAGAATTTATATGGGCTAACAGTTCTAGAGGGATAAGCCCAACTGGTGGTGAAACATTCTAGCAAGTGGGATCCTGAGAAGTCCATATCTTAACTGTCAGCGTCAAGCAGAGAGAGAATGGAAAGTAGATTCAGTCTTTATACCCTTAAAGTCCATGCCCAGGGATGTTCTTCCCCTACAAGGGTGTACATCCTAAACCTCCCACAATAGTGCCAGCAACTGTGGATTAAGAGATCGAGATGAAGTTCTGGAACCTATAGGGACATTTCCCATTTAAACCATCACAGAGGTATTTTTTCTTAGAATTTCATTTAATAACATAGCTCTGTGTGATGATAATTTTTAGGTAATACAGAAATGAATGAGTCATTCTATAAAAAGCCAAATCTCCTAAAGACATATGTGTGTGTGGCCTAAAGATATGACAAAAGCCCATTAGTGAATTTTAATAGGTGCTATAAATCCTGCCTGGTTTTCTTTCTGCACAGAGCAGGTGATGTTCTATTTGAATATCTGCATTTGTGTATGTCAGGATTGTTGTTGTTTTTGTATAGTATTATTGGGATGGTGATCCTGGTAGTTAGTCTTAGGTATGTTTAAGTTGGGGTTGCACACAGGTCTTGAGGAGCTTGTGGAGATCCTCTTTTCCTGGCTAGTATTCTCTTAAGTATTGACATGAATGGAACTCTGGGTGCTGTGGATCAGTGAGAAGGGTGCTTGCTACATCCACTCCAGTAGTGACCCCCTGACAGGCTGGAAAGTCTTAGCGCAGTTCCAAGGCAAAAGCTCATGGAAACTTAGTCTCCTGGAATCGAGGCATCCTGTATAAAGAATCCTCCAATGTCCTTGCTTTAGTTGGTAAACAGATCTGTGTGCTTTCCCTTAATATTGCTTCATTATAAGTGTTCCTAAGGATTCATATTTTAAGTTAGATTCTAGGCAGCCCTTGATCCAACCTTGAGCGTGTACAGCTAAGTCACTGCCCTACACAGGAATTCACTACTACCTAGGAATAAGGAAGTTTGTGACCTGGGAAGGGACTAGAGTAGTTACTTAGAACTATAGCTAGTTGAGTTACACCCATATACAAGTATTTACAATGGCCTAGGGGGAAGGTGGACTATGGCAAGGGCATGAAGCCCTTGTCCCTGGCTCCTAAGTTTAACCTGACTTCAGGTGGAATTGTTTTTGATCCCAGTTGTTAACCTTGAATCTTAGCCCAGTTGGTTCTTGCCAGTCCTTCCCGGGCTTGCATTACTGTTTTGTTATTTTGCTGGTGTGTCACCTAACTTCCCCATTTTCTTCTGTATAAAAGTCTGATGCTCAGTTTGACTTTACATTCAGATCCACACTCCCTTGTGTCATGTCTATTTGTCTCCCCACTTCCGCCGACTCCATGCCCATCTGTCCAAACCCCTGATCCCCACGGATTGAGGGGGTCCGACTAGGCCCCGTCCGTAGCAGGTGCTGGCAGGTTGTCCATGCTAGAGTCCCCTGTAGCAGGAAGCTATTAGTCATTGATACAAATTACCTCTGGAGTTTCCATTCATTGCTTACTTCCAAGAGCACAATACAGAGTCAAAATTATCTCAATGTGAACTAAGGGGTGGTAGTGGAGAAGGTTCCTAAGGAAACCCTTGGGATTCTAAGTTTTTTTGTTTTTTGTTTTTTGCTTTTTTTTTTTTTTTCTTATGAGCTTTGTGCTTTCAGTGGGACTTGCCACTTTAAGATCAGCAATCCATCTCTCTGGTCTCATAGCTTAGACATTACTTCTCAAAATCATACTTACTATACTCTTTACAGGAGCTTATTTGGATTTACTTTTCCCTAATTGTTCTACAGTCCAGTGAATATGTAATAATACTAGTGTGTTACACACCTGTTTATGTACGCTCTATGATTAATTTATGAAATCAGTAGGTTTTTTTTTTTTTTTCCTCCTCAGTAACACCTGTATATCCAGGTATGCTGAATCTATAGTCAAGAGTTTCTCTGAAAGTGACCCAAACCCAACTGGCCCTCTTACTTAAAACCTTACTGGTACAAAAAGGCAAAAGAGCAACGATGCTTGTTCATAAAGGAACTGACATATAATCTCCCCTCAAGGATGAGCTTTTTTTTTAGAAGAAAAGAGCCTCAAGAGTTTTCAAAGGGCCAGAAAAACATATCAGAAATGGCAAAAGAGGTTCCTAAAGAAAAAATATATTTCCTCTAAAACCTGTAAATGGAAAAATATTGAAAATATGGTACACATGTACAAATGGACTACCGTTAAGTTATATGAAAAAGATAATTACAAAATTTGCAGAAAAATTAATAGACATAGAATGAATAATATTAAGGAAGGAAACCCAATTTCAAAAAAAAATAGTAACCACATTTATCTTCATATTTTGATCCAGTCTACAATGTTTGCACATGCACACGCACACACACACACACACACACACACACACACACACACACACAGAGAGAGAGAGAGAGAGAGAGAGAGAGAGAGAGAGAGAGAGAGGTGGGGGAGTTCAGAAAAGCACCAAGAATCCTTTCTCAACGTGAGAAGTGTAGAAGCCACGATAAATTTTGATACGAGGCCTTTTCATGGAGTGCTTGATGGTAATTATAGTAGTGAAGTTCTGCTGGTACCAAACTATGGGATACTTACTACTCATCATAAACGTGGAGACAGGTGCTGGCAAGAACATCAACACTTAACAACACTTCTACTTTTCTGGAAAACCAAGATTTCTGTTCCCAGCATCCATATGGGCAGGTCCACATCCACCTAAAACTCTAACTGGGGTGATACAGCTTCCTCTACTGACCTCTGAGGTAACTTTACACATGTGCGGGTTGTATTGGCATTCATGCTCATACAAACATATCCCTATGCTCATGCCCACATGCACATGTCCGCAAATAGAAATAGATCTTGAAAAAGAAGATGGACACAATACATGATGCAACTCTTTCGGTGGAACTTTTGCCTAAAGGAAAACCAAGAACTGTGATGATAGACTTATGATTAGCCAATACATCAGAGGAGTGTCAATAGCTAAACCTCTGGGATTGTGAATGGTTCCTTTTTGGTTTATATTTACTTTTTTTTTTTTTAATTTTATGGAGTCAAGTGTTTTGCCATATATATATTCTTACTTGGTGCTCTGGAGAACAGAGAGACCATCCAATTATCATAACTTAGATGACAGTTACCTGTCAAATAGGTGCTGGGTAGGTGCTCTGGAATGTCACCCAGGGCTATTAACCACAGAGACATCTCTCTAGCCCATATATTAAAAAAAATAATAACTTAAAAAGTTACTTTCCAGTAATAAATATTTTAACATCGAAAAAAATTACAAAACTAACAGCAGAGTTAGTATGATTTCTTGAAGGGTAATCCCTTCAGCACATTCTGTTCCCCAGCTGAGAGCAATGGTGTAGAAGCCTCTCTCGGGAGGCCTCTTCTCTCCTTGGCTGTGGTTATTTGTATTTCTCCTTAAGTTACAGAACCCATTTTTCTTTTTTCCTTTCTTTTTTTTTTTTTTCATTTTGTCTCAAGAACAGACCTGAACAAATTGATCTAGGAGCCATCAATGTGAGGCTTTTAAGAGGATTGTCTTACTCTTTAGTCTTTTAGCATGAAATTCAAGGAGAAGATGCTGCTGCCAGATTATTCCCATGTGACTAGTGTTTAGAAGAATATTTGACCCAGCAAATGTTTTCCCTTAAGTAGTGATTACTTGTAACAGTAAAAACAGTGATGGGCACTGACTATTCAGACGGGGCCAGATTCCTCCTGAGGGCTTTACAAACATTGGTTCAGACTACTATTATCGGAGTTTTTAGGGTATGAGCTTGTAATCTGCCAGCCTAGAAAAGCCAAGCTCAGCCATCTATCTTGTATAAGGCAAGGGGATAAATTAAGAGAAATAAGATAGAAGACATTTATTCAAACATGGTCACATTGGAAATGTAAACAGAGTTCCACTGGCCCCATTAAGACAGTTGTCAGGATCCTGACATGATATTTAGGGTTAATAAAAGACAAGAAACATGCAACATCACATACAAAATAAAGGTGGCTGATAGCTTGTCAGAACTGCTTTGAATTTTTTTCCCAGAGAAGAGCTCTACTTGGTTGTCACTGGGCATCAGCATTTCCTTTTGCAAGTAGTATAACTCCCTGAGGAATTCCAGTTTCTTAGTGTCTATTGTTGCAATATTCTGATAGCCAAGGGGGAGGGATAAAAATGTATTTTTTAAAGTAGCTACACGTCTGCAGAGATAGTTACACAATCAACAGGGCAACACTTTGACTTAAATATTTTTATTGTTTCCAATTTATTCTTTTTGTTTCTTCCTTTTCTTGAGGGGGTGTATTGTTTGTAATATTCTGACCTCAGGCTTTCTGCCCCTGAGATTACAGTTATCCATTCTCCCTGACTTTTTCTTTCTTTTAGTATTCTGATAATGGTAAATACAATTCAGAATCACACAGATATTCATGGTACTCAATGACCCCAATCAAGTCCATCTCAGTTTATGTAAAGTTACTATCCAAAGTCCCTTCCAGGTCTGCACATAATTCCATATGTCAAAAAGGATATTGCAACTTTTCCTTCCAGACTTTGGACTTGATAAAGATGGATTTTTTCACAGAGAAAGAAATGAAACGAAGTCAAGAAAAGTGAAAAAATAGCATTTACCACCCATAATTCTGCTATATGACTGGGTTTTAATATTCTTTGTTTTGTGCATTTGGTAATTTGACTATAATGTGCCAGGAGGAATTTCTTTTCTGGTCCAATCTACTAGGAGTTCTATAGGCTTCTTGTATATTTATGTGCATCTCTTTCTTTAGGTTAGGGAAGTTTTCTTCTATAATTTTGTTGAAGATATTTATTGGCCCTTTAACTTGGTAATCTTCATTTTCTTCTATACCTATTATCCTTAGGTTTGGTCTTCTCATTGTGCCCTGGATTTCCTGGATGTTTTGGGTTAGGAGCTTTTTGCACTTTGCATTTTCTTTGATAGTTGTATCATTGTTTTTTAAGGTATCTTTTTTACCTGATATTTTCTCTTCTATCTATTGTATTCTGTTGGGGATGCTTACATCTATGACTTCTGATCTCTTTTCTAGGTTTTCTATCTCCATGTTTGCTCCCCCCCCTCCTTTATGGTGTGGAATTGCAGGCTGGTCTCCAGTGGAGCTGAGGTAGGCATTCCCTCATGCTCCTGGAACTCCTAAGGTACCACCTCCCACAGCCCCCACAAGAGAAGCATGGTCAGTAGTCACATAAGCAATGGCCCAAGCTTCTGACCTTCAGGCTAAACTCCTCCCCAGTTACCTAGCAACAGTGAAGACCATAAAATGGGGTGCTCAGCCCACACCTCGCTCTCTTACTCTTGCTCTTTTACTCTTACTCTTATTCCTTTGTCTTCTCACTTCTCTCTCCTCTCCCTTTCTGTCCTCTCCTCTTCTCTCTCTCTCTCTCTCTCTCTCTCTCTCTCTCTCTCTCTCTCTCTTCTACCTTCTCTCTTTCCTCTTCATTTCTATAATAAAGCCCTTAAACCATAGACAGTCTCTGTCCTTCAAGTTCCTCTGCACACTCTGGTTAGTGTTGGGAACTTCTTCCCCTATTCCCTCTCTCCCACAACCCTGGTGGCTTTAGCAAAGTAGCTCCAGGGGGGTCCCCAGGCAGGGCTTCCCCTTGACCACCCCCTGAAGAGTGGAATAGAGGAATGCCCACCCAGGGATGAGTGGATAGGGTAAGCAGCAGCCTTCCCACTCCTGACTGACCAGAGAATAGGGAAATTCTGGCGGGGCAGTGGGCATCTTTTTTTCCCCTATTTTCCCCAGGGCCACCAGCCACCCCCCCTTTTATTTTGTTCCTAACACTTTGTGATTTCTTTATTGTTTATAATTACATATTTATATCCTGGATAGTTTGGTTCCTTCATCTCTTTGCTTGTGTTTTCTTGTAATTCTTTAAGGGACTTTTATATTTCCTCTTTAAGGGCTTCTAGCTGTTTACCTGTTTTCTCTTGTATTTCTTTAAGGGAGTTACTTATGTCTTTCTTAAAGTCCTCTATCATCAATACAAGATGTGATTTTAAATAAGAATCTTGCTTTTCTTGTGTTTTGGGGTAACTAGGACTGGCTGTGATTGGAGAACTGGGTTCTGATGATGCTAAGTGCCTTGATTTCTGTTGCTTATGTTCTTCCACTTGACTTTCCATATTTGGTTATCTCTGGTGTTAGCTCTTATTGCTGTCTCTGTCACTTATGCCTCCTGCTAGTCTCCTTGTCAGTACTCTTGGTAGACCAGTTCTCTCCAGGAGGAATTTAGGTTTGGATAGCTGTGTTACAGGGTCATCACTGGGATGCACACAGAAACCAGAAGGAACTTGTCCCCAGCTGCTCCTTGATTCCTATGTCCTGAGGGCTCTGGAAGGGTACCTCTTAGGTCAGGAATTTGAAGAGAAGTGTTGGTCTTACCTGTGCTCACAGGTGTGTTGGTACCCCTGGGAGACCAGCTCTCTCCTGGAGATATTTGTGTCTGTAGTTCTGTGGCATAGGATCAGCTCTGGGCACAGATGGAAGCTGAAAGGCTCCTGTTCCAGGCCACTCCTTGTTTTCTGTGTCCTGAAGGTTCTGGGAAGGTTCCCCTGAACAACAGTGGTGGTTGTCTTACCTACACTCACAGGCTTGCGCACTCCTGGGAGGCTATCTCTTTCCAGGTGCTATTTGGTATGGAGTCCTGTGGCACAGGATCAGCTCTGGGTACAGATGGACACTGGAAGGCATGCCTTGGTTTTGAAAAAAAAAAAAAAAAAAAAAAAAAAAAACAGACTCCAGTGTTATTATGAATGGGGTGAGAGCCCATTTTCATTTACCATGGAAGCATTTCCTCAATATGAGTTATGCTGTTACAACCTTTTAAGTTATTTATCCAAAATGTTCACCTATAGTCATGTTATTCCCCCAAATAACCCCCACAGACACTGCTTATATCCATTGTAGGTCTTTGTTATGGCATGTTTGACTACCATCACATCAAAATACAAAAAAAGTTTGTTTGTGTGTGTGTGTGTGTGTGTGTACAGGCATGCAGGTTTATATATATGTTGTCCAGAAGACAATTCTAGCTGTCAACCTTCAGGGGATCTCCATCTTTTGTTCTGATATAAGGTCTCTTACTGCACAAAGAGTGTATTAATTTGGTTAGAATGGTTGGCTGACAAGCCTTGGGGTTCTATTGTTTTTGCTCTCCTAAAGCTGGCATTGTAGGATGTGCTGCTATGGCAGGCTTGTGCTGCTCTCTATGCTCATGTTCAGGGATTTTACGTGTGCTTTCGGGTTGTCCTCTCATATTTTACTCCAAGTACTTTACCAATGAACCCCTGACCTACTCAGTCACATGCCCTTTGTTAGGACATGGATTTGACTCTCTTGATTGCCATAGAGAGCTCTGAAGATAGCTATAATTTTGTATATTAAATTTAATAAACAGTATTGATTTTCTCTGGCCCTGGTCCTTATTTATGAAGTTAGATAAATGCCTCCCTCACAGGGTTACAGTTAATGTCAGTTAGAATATTGGCTAGCCATAATAAGGGCTCAGTAAATATTAGCTGATATTAATAATAAATTCATTTTAGATGACTGGCATAATTAGCATATCAAACACTGGCAAGCATATCGTATGCTGATTCTTTAGCTGAAATTGCATTTTTTGTAGGCAAATTTTATTCCTAAGATGTTTAATCATTTTATTCTCTGACGTGAATAAATATTGCTCCGTTGATTTTATTTACTTTGTAAGATGAGCTCAGTAAGTTGTTTTGTCCCGAGATGGAGTCATTGATTTTATCTACCTGGATTGTCAATAAAGGAAGAAAATTGGAATAGACAAAATAAACTGCAGGTTGAAGGTCTCCTGTTTACTCATGGCTAAAGTGCTGTTTTAAATTATCAGTACCCTAGGATCCTTTAAGTCAACAAAGTGAGTTCATATATAATAATGTACAGAAATATTTCAGAAACAAGCTAACCAGCCATTATTGCTTCCCACTTTTTAATGTTCTTTCTTTCCAGAATGACATCTATGACATCTAAGCAAGAAGAGGGATATTTTCTCTTCTTCCCTCTCTGAGACAAAGGCTCATGTGTTTTGGTCTATTCTTACCTACTATGTGGCTGCCAGCTGCTTATCATGCTATCTCTACTTTATGAGTGTGGTGTTGCAGGTATACACAGCAAACTATGCAGTTTAGAGATGGAACTTGGCTTCTTGCAAGCTCGGCTAAGCTGAATGTTGTGTCCCAGGAAGAAAAGAGGATTCTTGGAAAGGCATTTGAAGTGCCTCCTTTAAAGTTTCTCAAGAAGATTCAGCAGAGTCAGCCTGCTAACAAAGTCCTCTGCCTGACCACTGCCTAGCTAGCCCCTCTTTGGTTTCTTGGACAAGAGGTATTGAGTTTTTCTTTACTTTCCCCATGTTGTTCCTCCTCCTGTGCAGAATAGTGCTAACAAGTGTCCTGATCCAGTCCCTTGGTTCCTCAAATAGATTCTAAAGGATTGATTCACAACCTTCCTATACCCTTAAATACAGTTCTTCATGATGTCATAGCCCACAACCGTAAAATTATTTTTGTTGCTATTTCATGACTGTATTTTTACTACTGTTATGTATCATAATGTAATTTTTCCCAGTGTGTCGTGCGCCATCCCTGTCCAGCGGGAATAAGACACAAGACAAAACAGGTTTCTTCCCCAATGGTTTACTCAGGAACTTGATGCACTTACAGCTTAGCAGAGCATGATGGCAAATGGCCCCACTGCGAGCAGCCTGTTTATACCCTGTCCTGGCCAATCACTGAGCTGCCTCGTGACTCTACACCAGGTGGTTGGGCATGAGATCAAATAACAGCCGACACTGCCTAATGCCAATAAAGAGTTGTTTATGCCAGTACAACTGAGACGGTCTGTGCCGTCTTTAAGGAGCGGTTGAATGGCTCCCTACACCAGTGGTCTTAGGAGAGCCCTGTAAAAGGTCATATGGGCCCTAAAGGGGTCACAACCTACAGGTTGAGAATCACTGTTGTAAAGGAATTCAATAGATTCTTCTTCTGTTTACAATGTCTGACTTTTCAACACATTGTCACCTCAAAAGGTCTTACCTTTTTCTACATTATAAACAATCATTTTTTTCAGAGAGGGCTTACAAATATAAAAAGTGAATAGTTAGAAATGTGTGAAAATCTAGCAGTCTAAATGGCTGCATTTACTTGGATTAGAGCTAGCAGGGAATAGCTGCAGATGGTTAATAACTGATGTGTCCAATAGAGTGTTCTAGGAATCAGTGGTGAGTAATGACCAGAATGCTAACTTAAGGGTGCTTCTGTCACCAGGAGATGCATGATCGGAAAGGATAGAATGAAGAAAGGGTATGTCAAAATTTTGTTAACTGAAAGCTTTATAGAGATTCACAAATGCTGTAGTAATTATTTCTGTTACATCATGACTACCTGCTTCCCTAAAGCACCAACATATAGCATCAAAACTATAGTGCTTCACTCTTAAATTCTGAGAAAACTTCTACTAGAAACTACTGAGAAGGGGAATGTTGGGTTGTGCATCCTGTGTCAACTCCACCACAGGACATGGCCTCTTGGAGAACTGTGACACAGACTTGCCAGGCTGGTGCTGGACTGTAGGGATACCCCCAGATACCACTCAGGGTAGGAAAGAACAGTCTGGGGCTCAGGACAATGGGAGCCAGTTTGCAGATCTGCAAGGCTGCAACGAGGCCAATGCTATCTGGTTCTTAAGATATTAGACATTCAGGATCTGCTGGGAGCTAGGGAAGAGCAGAAATGAGTTGAGGTCCTGAGGGCTGTGTCTAGCCCTGAACCAGGGGGTGAAGGGGAACTCAGGCTGGTCACATGGTGATTGTCCTTGACTTGTGAGAGGGTGGCAGACTTGGTGACAGTTGTGCCTGGGAGTGCACAGAGACGTTATATAAGAGATCAGACAATAGCTCTGTAGGCAAAGGCTTTCTCCATAGCTCCCCATGGTGGATCCCTATGAAAAGAGTCAATCTGTGGTTCCAAATCATTTGTTGCCATGGTGGAAAGAGGATATGTTAAACATACCCCTTTTCTCAGGTTAAGCCTGCGATTAAATACCTTGTGCAGGGAGTAATGTCTGGGATGGAAAGCTTACTGGTTATGCCTCACAGGCCTCTATGTACCTCATTAGTTTGGCGAGCTCTGTCTTGAGCATATATGACGACAGGTCACATCTCTTTTCCTATTGTCTTGGTCTGAGATGTTAGGGATGCCTCATCTACATGTTGAAAGACTTTGGGGCCATTGCTCTTATGTTATTGATGGCCACAAATCAAAGGGGAAGGTTGCTGCAGCTAGTGACAAGGGCCTGCTGCCTGGGAGCAGGTGACATTCCTACCAGCCCTTCAGAACCTGAAGGCTTCAAAGCCTTTAGCTCAACTAAGGACCAGGCTACTTCTAATAATCTCACTATCCACTGCCCCTCAGGGGAATATTTACCTGTTAGTTTCTTTTTTCACTACAATCCTATGTATCATGTGTGAGTGTGTGTGAGTTATGTGTGTGTGTGTGTGTGTGTGTGTGTGTGTGTGTGTAAAAGAGTGTCTGTGTGTGAGTCTGTGAGTGATTGAGTGTGTTTCTTTCATGTGAGTATGTGTGTGTCAATACATGCAGAGGCCAGAGCAGGACATAGTGAGTTTTCCTCTATTGCTTTGTAGGCAATACCTTCAACACTTGAGGTCGAATTTCTCACTGATCTAGAAATTTAATTTTTATCTAGGCTGCCTAGCATGGAACTCTGGGCATCTACTAGTCTCTGCCTGCAGTGTTTAAGTTACAGGCATGTACAGACATTCCTGGATTTTTATTTTGGACCTTTGAACTCAGGTATCAACACTTGCACAGTAAGCACTCTTGCCCACTGAGACAAATATTTCTTGCACCACATACTCTCTCATCCGCTTTGAAAATTATAATATATTTTAAAGTCCTCTTCTCAATGGGACTACAAATTTTCCCATAGAACATAATCTATAGTTTTTAAGTCTTTGTAATTTCTTTATTAGTGGATTGTTGGTATGGGATTGTGGTAGATTGCATGACAGATGTCCCTTTTAAGGTTCTGTGTTTGCATACTCAGTCTTTATGTGCTGATGTTGTTTGGGAAGGTTGCAGAACATGTACGAGGTGGAGTCTCACCAGGGAAATCATATCACTGGGAACAGCCTTTGAAGTTTTACATCCCAGTTCCATTTCCTGTCTCTTTCTGCCTTCTGCGTATGAAAATGTGATCAGTCAGCTTCCTGATCCTCCACCAAGCTTTTTCTGACTCTCAGATATACCAGATGTATGGCCTCATTGAGAGACACAATTCAAGAAGTGAGTCATGTGAGGAGATTCATGGGTGTGTGTGAGAAAGACAAACAAGAGTCAGTGACCACAGTTTCTTCAAAACACAGAATTGTTATGCTTCTACCAGGTGTAGCAAATGAGTTTACTTCAGCTTATTCACTGGCATTGTTATTTGTTTATATGCCTGTTGTGGTTTGAATACAGTTGACCCAGGGAGTGGCACTATTTGGAGGTGTGTAGTTGTTGGAGGAAGTATGTCATTGTGGGTATGGGCTATAAGATGCTCATTCTAGCTGCTTGGAAGCCTTCTTGTAGCAGCCTTCTGGTGAAGATGTAGAATTCTCACTTCTTCCTTCACCATGTCTGCCTGAATGCAGCCATTCCTGCCTTGATGATAATGGACTGAACCTCTCTACTTGTACACCAGCCTTAATTAAATGTTGTCTTTATAAGAGTTGCCTTGGTTATGGTGTCTGATTGCAGCAGTAAAACCCTTGCTAAGATAGAAGTTTTTGACAGGGATTTGATTATAGGGATGATAGAAATGGCCATGTTTTTATTTGAAGAAATGTGGATTTTGGGCCTTTGAGTTTGTAAAACAGTGGAATACAGTAAGTAGGACTTAATGGGTTGTCCCAGTAGGAATATGAAAGACTTTGTTGCTGAGATTGATTTGAACTGTGCAGAACTGGGCCAAGACCTTTCAGTGAAGAGCAATTTTATTATGTGGCCTAGCAACTGTTTTTGTGGTATTTTTGAAGAAGAATGTGGGTGCTTTTTGCCCTTGTCTGAAGAGTCTACCTGAGGCTATAGTAAAGAGATTTATGTTAATTTGCATTAACAAAGGAAGTTCTAAAAGAACCCAGCAGATACCTTGTTTTCTGGTTTAGTCTTATTAAGAACATTGTAATGAAAAATAGCAAGCTGAGAAAGGAAAAGTATAAAATGGTTGGTTCAAGTAGTAAAGGTACACTGGCAAGTGAAGTGGAGCTGAATCCTATGTTCAAGGAGATAAATAGATTAAGTGGGATTTCCAGGGATATAAATTCTTGTCTCCCTCAGGAACCTATGGCTTGGTTCTAGATAGTGGATAGGTTGTTGTTGGTGCCTCTTCCTGCCTCCCTACTATGTACAACAGCCCCCAATCATGGCTTTTGTAGGCACCTCTCTTTGCATCATCCAAGGATCCTCTAGGCAAGGCTGAATGGTTACCACTTGATGGAGGGTTTCTGCCCACCACTGGCATACTGAGTTGTCATACCTTAAGAATATAGGTAGACAGCCCGGTGTGGTGGCGCACGCCTTTAATCCCAGCACTCGGGAGGCAGAGGCAGGCGGATTTCTGAGTTCGAGGCCAGCCTGGTCTACAAAGTGAGTTCCAGGACAGCCAGGGCTGCTATACAGAGAAACACTGTGTCGAAAACAAACAAACAAAGAATATAGGTAGAAAGTACACATGCTTGACTACTTGCCTTCCAGTGGCTGTAGTTATCCCAGAACTTGTGTCTGTTACTAGTACCCAGTTTACGCTGCTCTAGCTGGGTAGTTGAATCTTTTAATATTGCTTATGGCTTTTCAGCAAGTAATGGATTTCTGTGTAAGGTTTTTAATTTTTTTTCTTAATATATACGGATGTGATCTGTGCATATGTGTGTATGTATGTTTTGCATGAGTGTGTATGTATGTCTTCCACGTGTGTGGGTAGATGTATTCATGGGTGCCTGGGGTAGACATTGTGTGCATTCCTGTATTGTTCTAGACCTTATTCATTAAGGCAAGGTCTTACAATCAGTCTCAGAGCTACTGGAAAACCAGTTGATCAAGCAAGCCGGCTTACTCCTGGTGTTTCATGTTGTCTGAGTGACAGGTAGGTTGGCATGCCCTCTCAGTCTTTCTCTAGGTGCAAGAGGTCTGATCTCCAATCTTCAAGCTTGTATTACAAGTGCCATATTCACTGAACCATCTATCAGCTCAGGAGAGAGGTTTTGTGGGGAGGGAGAAGCCCAGGGAGGGGATGATACCCTCTGTGAGTTGACAGATTGAATGATACCTGGGGTGATCAGGGCTTTGCCTTTGGGTACATAGTGACTGTGGCATTCAAAGAGAAACAGACCCCTCACAAGGGATGCTCATTTGGAGCTGAACATTGAGAGCACAAAGAGAACAAATATTCTGAAGACTGAGTGAAAATGTGCCTGTGACCTTAAAATTTACTCAATGATCCAGAAACTTCAACAGTAAAGCCATTAATCACAATATTGTCAGGATGAAATAGAAAGGAAGTGTGGGACTTCTCTTGGAACTAACTGCACACAAGGCCTATTTTAAATCCAAAGTACCTGGACCTCAGTGGATAATGTAATTGCTGTTTGCTCTGAGTGGCACAACAGAATGGTGGGTAGGGGTCTGAGCATCTGAGATGAAATAGACTATTGTCTTCTGGGTTAGTAGCCTGGTCTTCCTTACATGCTAACAACTCTTGCTCTGTTATGTCAGAGAATCAAAGGTAAGACAGTAAGATAATGTTGAATTAGGGTGGGAGACCCAGTAACTCAGCCTTGGATTAAATGGAATTCTGGAGGGGGCAATAATGCCTCTTTAATCCTTTTTTCCTTCCTTCCTTCTCTCTTTCCTCTTTTATTTCTGATTGTGCTGTGTGTATCATACATATGCTTGTTCATATGTCACATGTGTATGGTAATGTGAATGTATATATGCACATGGAATCTCTAAGCTAATACCAGATGTCTTCATTGATTACTCTGCATTTTATTTATTGATTCAGAGTTTCTTTGAACCCATAGTTCACCAATTTAAGCTTATCATCTTGGGATCCATGGTGTCTTCCTTCAGAATGTCATGATTATATTCAGGCTTCAATGCCTGCTCAGTTTTTTTCCCAATATTTATTAGATAACTTCTTCATTTACATTTCAAGTGTTATCCAGAAAGTTCCCTATACCCTCCCCCCTCCCGGCCCTGCTCCCCTACCCTCCCGCTCCCACATCTTGGCCCTGGTGTTCCCCTGTACTGGGGCATATAAAGTCTGCATGACCAAGGGGCCTCTCTTTCCAATGATGGCCAACTAGG
>LR750730.1:74769-90528 GCA_902729485.2 Mus minutoides | reverse complement strand
TTTTTTTTTTTTTATTCTGAGGAATCTTCTCTGTAGAGTTCCATCCTCATGCTTGTGAGGTAAGCACTTGATTAATTAAAGCCATATCCCCTTCAGCACTTCCTTGATTTCTGAATAGTACTTTGAATACTGAATTGATTTTTGCATGTCACCTTCCATGTGCACCAGTATGTCTACAGATGAGACTCAACATAAAATTATGGGCTTCCTTAAAGCATTATTAAAAAAAATACAAAAAATAAAAACAAAAAAAATAAAACAAAACAAGCAAACAAATAAAACCCAAATCCTCTGTTTAACAAGTTCCCAAAATGATGGCAATGTTTTGTCAAGGTGTCCAAAGGCAGAACACTCCTGAATTCTTATATTTTACTTGTTTTCTCCATCCCCCAACTATAAGTCCTCAGAATGCAGGACTCTCTGAGCCCTCATCTGGCCATTGATGAGTGCCCTCCCTACAAGTCCCTTCGCCTATATCCATGTGTTTTGTTTCTATTTGTTTTGTGGCCCGCAGAGTATAGAAGTTATTCTGTGTTACTGGAGTTTAGAACTATTTACTGGAGCCTGGGGAGGTCACCAAGACATATTCAATGAAAATGGTAACTGCCTATTTTTCAGAAACTACTGGAAACACCCAGTAAAATGGAAATAGGTGGGGCTCCATGTCTCCTTCCTGTCCTTTGAAGTTTGAAGAAAGAAGAGGATGTTCTTGGCTTATCTATCTATCTATCTATCTATCTATCTATCTATCTATCTATCTATCTTCTATCTACCTATCTATCATCTACCTCTCTCTCTCTCTCTCTCTCTCTCTCTCTGTGTGTGTGTGTGTGTGTGTGTGTGTGTGTGTGGTGTGTGCGTAATGCATGTGGAGGTGAGAGGAGAATTTGGGGTAGTCAGTTTGTTCTTAGCACCATTTACATCCTGGGGATTGAACCCAGATTGTCAGATTTGGAATTAGGCAACTCTACCCAATGAGCATTTCAACAGCTCTTACTTGGAACAATTTTGTAATATTGAATGTAAATTCATTGAGGAATTTGTCAAAACAATCATGACTTTGGGATGATTTGAGAGACACATTGGCTAGCATAGATTGGAGAAAACTTTCTTACCTACTCACACAACCATGCATCCATGTATACAAAGATATATATCCACACAAATCAACCGATTGATCGATTGATACATAGATAGAGAAATATATTAAAACTTCATACAAAACAAAATAGAACCCAGAAAATACACATCCACACAAAATAGAGGCCAAATCAAACATTACATAGCCCTAAAGGTGAAAGAGCACAACTGATTCCCTAAACAATTTGGACTTCAATATTCTGGTTGATGTCTGGGCTTTATGTTTGTCCCTGCCTATTACTACAAAGGTTTTCTGTCTGACTTTTTCATTACTGCTCTATTTGTGAATCTCAGATTCAATATTTGAAGGCTCTATTTTCCCTATATATCAAACTTTACTAACAGAGAAATAGAGATATGTTTGAGGGCAGGGAGAGAAATGGAATGTGGTGACCTACTAAATTGATGAAGGAAACACAAATGGGTAAGAGTTGAGTTACTTTGATAATTTTGTGGGGTTCACAAAATAATGGCAGCTGGTTTTCTAATTTTCTTTAGCTGCTAGGCTTAGTATTTTTCTGAGGCACATTATTAAAATCATGGCCTTTTACTGTCTGAATGTTAATGGTTTTCTTCTGAGCCTGCAAAGAGAAATATCAATTAATTTTGAAAGAAGACATGGTGGTGGACACCTGTGTCCCAGAACTTGGAGAACAGAGATATGAAGCCCATAAATTCAAGGTCAATCTGAGTGACACAGAGAAATATTTCTAAGAAAATCATGAAACAAAACCAGGAACCAAAATAAATTTTGTAGACAGCATGACTTTGAGCCCTTAGTTTTAGGCATATTAATACCTCATTTTTGAAATTATTTATTTTCAAATTAGCATAAAGGCACAGACTCATGATGATTCGTTGTTTTCCTTCCTTCTTTTGTGTGAATGATATATGTATAATTTCCTGTGAGTCTGTGCATATGTGAATGAAGGTGGAGACTGTTCACATAACTGTTCAAGACAGGGTCTCTACCTTCATGAACCAGCAGCAACCCTCTGAGCTTCCCTTATTTCTATTATCTTCCCAAGGCTGGGATGCATGTAGGAACATGACTCTGAACCAGTCATTTTCTACGGGTTCATGACCTTCAATTAGAGGTACTTATGCTTGTTGACCAAGCCATCTTCAAGTCCTTTACAATCATTTTTTTAAAAAATATTTTTATTTTTAAATTATATATAGCCCTGAGTGCAATTTCTCCCAGAGACCAGATGATGGCAATGGATCTTCTGGAACTGGCATTACCTATGGTTATAAACTGACCCATATGGGTGCCTGCAAACAAGGTAATTTCCTCTTTAAGAAAAGCAGCACTTTCTCTGTACTACTTTGCCATTCTTCCAGCCTCAGGAATTTAATTTTGAGTGCTACAGGATCTCAGAAATATACTCTGATCATTGGATTCTAGAAAAAAGAGACCACATGTAAGTGACAACATGAAATTATTCTTGCTTCTATAACAGAGCCAGCAGGGCATGGGTCTCCATGAGGCTTGATGTATGCTGTGGATGTAAGGCTTGCTTTTATAATGGTCTACACATTTTAAAATTCCTTCTTTGAAAGATTCCCTTTCTGTGGAGGGTACTGACTGCATGATCATCAGAGACAGCCTAAATCTGGGAGGCAAGGGTTTGGCTAACATCTCAGAAAATGTTAGAATGCTGTGACCTTTAGGACAGCCCTTAAGGCTGTGGGAAAGAATGCTGAAAACAATATATAATTTCTCAACTATGTCCAATATAAAGGTGTAATATGAATTATATGAAGGCCTTTATGCACCAAAAAAAGAATAGAAAAAGAAAATCAAATACAACTGTACTATGAAGCAGCTTGTTAGAAATATAGAAAGATAGGTAGATATAAAGGCGGTAGATTCCTGAGTTCAAGATCACACTGGCACAGAGTGAATTTAGTTCCAGGAAAGGTCAGAATGGTGACAGCAGGGCAATGTCCAACCCAGCTAAGTTTACAAGGGCTGAAATATATCTGAATACTTTGAAAAAAGTTTAAAAATTGGGGGAAATTGTCTTTGATGTATTTGTCCTAGTAGTCAAAAGGTTAAGGTCATGAAATACAGATTTGTGGGATGGGCAAGAGGGAACCTGGAATAAGCTGCATGGACATGACAAAAACAAAAACAAAAACAAAAAGAACAGGCTCTTGGTCTTCATGAGATGAGATAGCAGCAAATGATATCAGTACTTTAGAATTGTCTCTAGAGAGAGCTGAGCTGTCTGCAGATCTCTGGAAAGTGAATACAGTTCTTGAAGAATATTTTTAAAACAGGATTTCTGATATAGTTGGAAAAATCCAAAGATAGAAGACAACTATTTCAGAATTTTTCACAGCTCTTTCTTAGTTTTTTCTAACAGGATTTCTGATCTTGGTCGGAACTCTGACCAGGTTTTGCTCATTTGCTTGCTTAGCATGGATTGGTCTCTAGATTGCTAGAGATATTTGTCACTCTCAGAAAAACAAAACTTGCTCAGAATTTCCAAGGATAATTTTCAGAGCTAATACGATTTATTTAGGATGTTTTCTAGCAGCCTTCCAGAGAAGGTTATCTCAAGAATGAACACAACACTTTTAGAATGTTTTCTGGCTTTCTAATTTTGATCAGAAAATTCGTGAATTCTTTTTTAGAATTTTTATAACAGTATTTCTGACTTGGTCAAGAAAATCCAATATGTTTTTATAGTAGCTTTTCTAACTTTGGTCAGAAAACACTTAGGTTATCCAGAGAGCTTTTAGAAATTATTCAAACAGACAGAAAATACTCAACCAGAGAGTTCTGTCCCAAGAGAAATCTGTCTCTAGCAGAAAGCTATCTGGAGCAGTCTATAGAGACAAAAGCTATGTATAGAGAGCTGCCTAGGGAACCATCTTGAGCAGAATATAGGCCATTGGCTTATTTTATACACAATTTGACTATTAGTCATTTGTTTTGGTACTCACAAATATCGCTTCCCTTAGAAACCTTAACCTAGCCATGGCTGTTCCTTAACACCATGGTATGGTTGAGGATGCAGAGGGCAGATGTAAGAGTTAGGAAGGTGACAGGGAACCTCAGTCTTGCATCCATGTTTCAGATTATGGATACTGATGTCTACTCAGAGTATGAAGTGAAGAGGTATCTAAACTATATGTAATAGTCAGGGGTATTCAAGAATAAGGACTTCTCAGAAAAGGTTTACACACAGGGCCACAAGGCTTGTAATGTCACCATCTGAAATTTACCATGAGTGGAAAAAGGCAGGTTGAAAGATTGTTGAACAGTGTGAATAGAAACCAAATGGAACAGTCATCTGTAGTGCTGAGATCATCAGAGCATGACATGTGGCTAGTCTCTTTCACTATCCCACAAAATATGATGCATCTCTGATAGCTAGGTGATTCTCACAGGATTTTATTCTGTTTTCCATTGTTTTGCCTATCTGTGTGCATAGCATAGATTATGTTATTCTATTTTCCATTGTTTTGCCTATTTGTGTGCATAGCATAGATTATGTTATTCTGTTTTCCATTGTTTTGCCTATTTGTGTGCGTAGCATAGATTATGTTATTCTGTTTTCCATTGTTTTGCCTATCTGTGTGCATAGCATAGATTATGTTCCAGATTGTTATAGTCATTCGTCACTCCCAGAAACACAAAATGTCAGTGCTTTTAGCTCATTAGTACCCTGAGTGTTTCTGAGTACATAGGGTGGATAAGGTGACAAGTTAGAAGTTCTGCACATACATGTCTTTAGATCCCCTCCACAGTCAATTAAATTCATTTATTTATTGTCAGACCTCTGCAAGACCCTCTTTTGTTTTTCTATATATGAATTCTTAAAAATGGAGATTTTGAAGGTAATATTTCTCTGATACATATGGAATTGTTTTGTGGGGACACTCAGAAACACATGAAGATCAGGGTATACCATTCAGTTTGGGCTCAGAAACACTGTCCTCTTCCTTTAAGACAGGCACTTGTATTGACCTGTAACTTACCAACGAGGCTACACAGGCTGTTCAGAGAGCCTCAGAGATCTTTCCATCGCTGCTGCTCAGTGTTGGCATTGCAAGTGTGCACCATCTTGCTTGAAAATTTGGTATAATATCTGGGGCTCATGCTTGCATAGCAAGTACTTTAGTGACTGAATTGTGTCCTTAGCATGATAACAGCTTTTTAATTGAACTATGTTAAGGAAACTTGATAAAAACACAACCTTTCATGGTGACTATGTATAAGAGTTTTCTATTTTTTTTTAACTAAAATTACTCCAGGAGAACAGATTTAAGTACTCTATATACACAGGCATATGCACACATGGTAAGTGTGTGGGAGATATGCTAATTTGATTACATCAAGCAATAAAGTTATAAGAATATCAAACAGTCACAACATATGCCTTGAATACATGCTTTACCTACGGAGGGTGATGGGATACTGGGACTTCTGCATGCTAGTTCACTGCTTTAGCAATAATATGGAGCCATATGGTGCCAAAATATATGTTGTTTTAATTTATTACCTGTTTGTCAATAAAACTGGATGAAGGGGAATACACACTTTATAAATATTTGTCATAACTAGTTTAAAGAACTCAGGATGAAATTGATATGAGTTAATCCTTATTCACAAATCTCTGAACTTGAGACTGGTGTAATGTTAGACCTAATTAGCTCAGCTATTCTGGGAAATGTGACAAGAAATTCACAAATGGTCCAAGTGCAGAGAATAAGTATCTGTGAAGTGCTCTTTAATAGAGGAAGCATCTGTATCTACAACTCCTGATACTACAGCTCAAGGACAGTAGTGGAAGAAGGGGCAGAACACAGCTTGGTGTGCTGTATGCTCTGTGACCCTTTAGTAGACCCTTCATGTCTTGATACTGGAGTCCTTAGGATTAGAGGCTTGACATGGCAATCCCAATAAGCCAGGTTTAGCTATCACTTTGCAATATGCCCGTTAAACAGACAAGTAAGAGTCAAAAGTGGAGATGGGAGATTTGTAATATGTTCATGTTGTAAAGAGAAATAAAGACTCCCAATGACCCTTTGTCCTTATTTCATTTCTCTTCCTGTGATAATATATTCTTCCCAATCTCACCTTAGGAGAGGAAAGGTTTTCTTCATCTTACACTTGTAGGCCACAGTCTACATTATGGGGAAGTCAAGGCTGCAAAGGAGTCACCTCACATCATAGTCAAAAGCAGACAGAGGTGCCGGCAGGAGTGCTGCTTGTTTGTTATAATCTTGCTCTTAGTGTGCATTTGGGTTTTATGTGTCTCCTATTCAGAACCTAAAACCAGGCAACATAATGCCACATTCATGGTATGTCTTCCAACCTTGGTTAACTGTCAAGACAATCCTCCAGAGGCATGCCCACAATCCAAACTGACTTAAGGACTTTCTCAGTTGAAATTCTCTTCCTAGACAATTCTAGATATGGTAAATTGGCATTTAACACTTCTCTCCTTCCTCTAAGTCTATTTTCATGGTGTTAACCCAACGTATGGGTTTAAATATCAGGGCAGCAGTACGTATAACTAAGCAGTCCTTGTCAAAGATAGCACAGGATTCTCAGACAGAGCAAGCAGAGCCATATACACACTTCATGTGGTATTAATCATCATTCATTTCCAATACCTGCACAGGGAAAATTTCTCTCAACTTGAAAGAAATAATTAAGTGATCATGGATATAATCAGAGCTCTTGCTCCAGAATGTGACCTGCCACTTTTCTCTACTTACTTTTATGGTTAATCAGAGTCTTTACTGGATTTCTGTCAATAATCAACAGGTGTTTCCAATATATGCCATTTGCATATCGAATATCCCCAAGAAAATAAGCAATATATCCACAGGAATTAGCAGACATGAAACACCAGGAGTCAAGAAAAGTGCTGTCAATATTCCCAACTAGTTGGCCATCATTGGGAAAAGAGGCCCCTTGGTATTGCAAACTTTATATACCCCAATACAGGAGAATGCCAGGGCCAAGAAGTGAGAGTGGGTGGGGAGGGGAGCAGGGCGGAGGGAGGGTATAGGGCACTTTCGGGATAATATTTGAAATGTAAATTAAGAACATATCTAATGGCCTAGTTGGCCATCATTGGGAAAAGAGGCCCCTTGGTCATGCAGACTTTATATGCCCCAGTACAGGGGAATGCCAGGGCCATTATGTGGGAGGGGTGGGTAGGGGAGCAGGGCGGGGATGGGGGAGGGTATGGGGAACTTTTTGGATAACACTTGAAATGTAAATGAAGAAAATATCTAATACAGAAAAAATAATTAAATAAATAAAGAAAGAAATATTTCAAACTAAAAAAAAAAAAAAAAGAACATATCTAATAAAAATAAAATAAAAAAATAGTCCCAACTATCCATCGCTTATAAACAGGACAGAATGCAGTCCAGCCTACCATGCTCAGAGAAAGGAAGTATAACAAAGGCACATTTTGTTACACTTTTTTTTGCTCTTTATTATTTTTTTTTAAGATTTATTTATTTAGTATATGTAAGTACACTGTAGCTGTTCAGACACTCCAGAAGAGGGAGTCAGATCTTGTTACAGATGGTTGTGAGCCACCATGTGGTTGCTGGGATTTGAACTCAGGACCTTCGGAAGAGCAGCTGGGTGCTCTTACCCACTGAGCCATCTCACGAGCCCCGCTCTTTATTATTATTATTATTATTATTGTTGTTGTTGTTGTTGTTGTTGTTGTTGTTGTTATTTTATTTATGTGGGTTTAAAGATGGCCTGTGTCTGATCCACCACAGGGCTAGGACCGCTTGTGGAGGTAGGTAGCAGGAAGTTTTGACAGCACTTACCCAAACCAGCCTGGGCAGGCAGTGGGCTATGTAAAGCCACTGGACAATACTCTGGGGGGTGGGGAAGCACAGTCTGAACTCCTGAGAACTGTTGGAGCTGGCTCAGGGATCCCCAGGGCTGTGCAGAAGCTGTCAGTCAGATTATCAGAATTTGGGCACCCAGACACTGTTGGGACCCACATAAGAGCTGAGGACCGAGTGGGGGCCCACTGGCTGGATCTTGCTATGGCCAAAGGGAAAAAGAGGGGAGCTCTGGCTGGGCCCCACGGGGAGGAGAGTCCTCAGCGCGATCAGCTGGAGTCTTGGCTAGGTGGAGGCTGTGGCTGGGAGCAGTGAGAGGTTTTATGCAGGAGAGTGGGCAACTGGCGCTTTAGATGAAGGACTGCTCCGTTGCTACCCACAGCAGATCCCGATGAAAAGAGACAGACAGTCCATGGTTTTAAAGCATTTATTGTCATGGTGGAGAATGGTGATGAGCAAAACTGTACCCAGCTTTCTCAGGGCAGGCTTGAGGTTAAATACCTTTTGCAGGAAGGAGATTTTATTGGCTAAGCCGACAAGTCTTTAGGTACATCATTAAAATGGAGATCTGACTTGAGGCTATGTGACCTGTGGTAACATCTTTTACCTGTGGAGGGGCTTGGAGCATTGCCCTTACGTGACTGATGGACACAGACATATGGGGAGCTGTGGCCTTGTGTCAGGAGCCTGGTGTCCAGGAGCATGGCAAAACACCTACTCGTCCTTGCAGGGTTACCTCCTGTGGGGTTACCTGCGGGGTCACTAGTGTTTCCAACCTTAGCTCAACCAGAAACCTGTCTGCATTTCATGGTCCCACATATTTATATATTGTTTTTTTCACAGAATAGTTTCTTGGGAACAGCTGCATTTTTATGGCTATGACATGACATGCATACGAACAGGCCTAAAGGTTCTATACACATCTAAGACAAAGGATGAAAAGAAAGGAAGAAAATAGGACAGGAAGGGCAAGGAGAAGAAAACAGGGGGAGCAGAAAGGGCAAAGAGAAAAGGGGGAAGGGAGGAAAAGAAAGATAAAATGTTATTAGTATAACAACTGGGTAGAAAGCTAAGTGGAAAAAAATGCTTGTCACACAAACATGAGTTTGAATCTTCAACCATGTAAAAGTGTGAGGCTTCCTGGACTGAGGAAGTAGAGAGAGTAGAATGTACCAACTTGATAACCTGCCAGCATAGCTCAAACAATGAGCTCCATATTGAGTGACTCATGATTTTGACTCAGGAGTGATTAGGGCAAACTTCATAAGGTCAGTCTCTGGCCTCCACCAGCCTCTGCATGGATGAGCATACCTACATTGGTGTGCACATAGTCAAAATCCTGTAACCTCTCCATGTATGTTAGTGTGCACACACACACACACACACACACACACACATCACATCACATATGGATTAAGAAAGAAAAGACAGAAGTCCATACTAGAGCAGCAGAGAGCACTTACCTTTTCCCAGTGATTCAGCAGGGATGGGAGGCACAGGATAAGGGTTAGACAACCAGCTTAACTCTTCAGGACCTGTTTCCTTTCATAGGCATACTGGAAACACATTTGATAAAGGCAGTATTAAAAACCTGAGGAAAAAGAAAGATTATTCAGTAATTTGGCAAAATGTTCTGCTTCTAATGGAAATAGTAAAATAATTTTCTAGGTTCTCACTAACTACAAAATTATCTTCCAAACTAAGATTTATATGATAAAACAAACAAAACAAAACCACAAAAACAAACACACAAACAAACAACCCAAAACCAGAAGCTGAGAATGTAGCAGGTAACAGAGTGCTTGCCTAGCATGTGTAAAGTCCTGGGCTCCACACCTAAAACTAAATAAAGCAAACATGTTGGCTCACACCTATAATCCCAGCACATGGAAGGTAAGATAAGAATATAACAAATTAAAGGCCACTCTTTGCTACATAGCAAGATTAAAAACAAGAAACCAGAGCTCCTTCTACCTCCTAATGTCTGTGTTGGTCTCAATGTGTGTGTGTGTGTGTGTGTGTGTGTGTAATGAAAATAAAGCAAATTTTTATACTCTCTCAGGAGCCATTCCTTGAATTTCCCAGGTAGCTATTCTCACTGCTGACATTTTTTCTTATTATAGAACAAATCCTTGTCTCTAGTGACTACAAGTTCCTATGGGCTAGCCACTGTGTCTTATTCATCGTTTCTCTCTTTGGTAGAGGATAGGGACAGGCTCAACAATTATAGCATTATGGGTAGGTATGTCCTAGAGTCATGGAAGTTCCAGGGCAAAGTTAGCTCAAATACCTTAAAACTCTTTTCCTCCACTCACCACTTTTTCCTTGCATGCAGTATGTGCATGTGCATTTGAAGACCAGAGCTGGAAATCAGAAAATGTTAATCATTTCTCCACCTTGTTCTTTGTGATGGGGTTTTTTATTGAACCTGCACCTTGCCATTTGGCTAGACAGGCTGACCAAAGATTCCCCAAGATCTACCTTATTTGGTCTCCAGGACAGAGTTGCAGATGCATGTCACCATACTCATCTTTTATGTAGGTTCTGGAGTTAGAACTTAAGTTCTTAGGATTGTACAAGGAACACTTTACATATGCAGCTATTTTACCAACCCAAATCTCATAAAACTGTAATTAAAAATATCAAAGACAGATTCAAATAAAGCCATCTAAATATTACTGTTTGCTCTTTTTTGCTGCAGGGCTTCTGAAATCTTTCTATAAATTTGAATCACTCAGAATATACATAAGAAAATGTTGATGGACTCTGCCTAGACTTTCTAGCCTTAGGTGTGTGTGTGTGGGGGGGGGGTGTCTGTGATTCCCTGTGATCCCTGACTGTGGTCAGTCACCCCTAAGAGGCTGCAGGAACACAAGGAGAGAGAGAGAGAGAGAGAGAGAGAGAGAGAGAGAGAGAGAGAGAGAGAGATTGTTGAAGACCCCTTGGCTTCTTTCCTATAGAGATTAGGACTTCACTTGACGTAACTACTCTGAAGTCTGGCTTTCGCTTCTCATCTTTCAGCTATGGCTCCATTATTGTTCTTACTCATAGCTGAAAATTTTGAAACAGAAGTCTACCTGCTTTATGCTGCAGCTTCTCCAGACCATCTATCCCCTATAAATAGTGTCTTAGCCACCCCATTCATTGTATTGCTCATGCTCTTCTTCTCCTGAGCAGTGCACTGTATGATGGAA
Source organism: Mus minutoides (assembly GCA_902729485.2). Lineage (NCBI taxonomy): Eukaryota > Metazoa > Chordata > Mammalia > Rodentia > Muridae > Mus > Mus minutoides. The sequence continues at coordinate 79,354 of LR750730.1, read as the reverse complement.
GCCAGAACAGTTTGGCCTAGAGTTGTAAAACTGTGAGATTGGGTGGTAGGATAGTCTAGCAGGTGAATGTTTGCTTTGCACAGGTAGGAACAACAGCTTGATTATCAAAACCCATTTTTTTAAAAGTGTTGTGTGTGCTTTTTATTCATATGCTGGAGAAGTGAAAGTTCAATGCATCCTTAGGGTTCTCCGTCCAAACATCCTAGCCTACTTGACAAGGTCTAGTCCAATAAGACACCATGTCTCTATTGCCTTGAACAAAAGGGGAACAAAATACCCATGGAAGAAGATACAGAGACAAAGTTTGGTGCTGAGATGGAAGGAAAGACCATCCAGAGACTGCCCCCACCTGGGGATCCATCCCATATACAACCACCAAACCCAGACACTATTGCATATGCCAGCAAGATTTTGCTGACCAGACCCTGATATAGCTATCTGTTGTGAGGCTATGCCAGTGCCTGGCAAATAAAGAAGTCATCTATTGGATGGAGCTAAAGGGGTTGGCAACCCTATAAGAAGATCAACAATATGAACTAACCAGTACCCCACAGAACTGTGTCTCTAGTTGCATATGTAGCAGAGGATGGCCTAGTTGCCCTTCAGTGGTAGGAGAGGCCCTTGGTTTTGTGAAGATCATATGCCCCAATACAGGGGAATGCCAGGGCCAGGAAGCAGGAGTGGGTGGGTTGGGGAGCAGGGCGGGGAGGGGAGCGGGAGGGTATGGAGCTTTGGGGATAGCATTTGAAATATAAATGAAGAAAATATCTAATAAAAATTCCTTTAAAATAAATAAAAGAAAAATAGAATAAAAAAGAAAAGAAAAGAGAGCCAGGCTGTATTGGCGCATACCTTTAATCCCAGCACTTGGGAGAAAGAGGCAGGCAGATTTCTGAGCATGGTCTACAGAGTGAGTTCCAGGACAACCAGGGCTACACAGAGAAACCCTGTCTCCCCCCCCCCCAAACAAAAGAAAAGAAAAGAAAAGAAAGAAAAGAGGTGGATAGTGTCTGAGGAATGCTCACCATCTTCCCTCCACACACATGTGTACATGCACAGAGAGACAGAGAGATGTTCACCTACAGACATGCTGTAAGGTTCTGGATAAGTGTTTTCTGAGAAGCTTAGAAGACCTATAAGAACCCTTGTGACTGGAAATATTCTTTCTATTACTTTTAAAAACATTTATATGTGTATGTTACCTGCATGTAGGACTGTGTCCTACTTGCATGTCTTGTGCCCTTAGAAAAGAAGGCACAGTTTCATCTAGAACTGTAGCTACAAATGGTTGTAAGCAACCATGGGGTTGCTGGGAATTAAACTTTCATCTTCTAGATGAGCAGTCAACACTGAGCTATCTTTCCAGCCATTTTTATGTAAATTTTGATGGTGACATCTTTATATAATCATGGGGACTTGCTTTGCCTACTGGACAGGGGTACCAGAAAGAGAAAAAGCATTTCAGATGTTCCCATGATCTTTGTTCCATCATGGGTACCTCCAGGTAAAATGGATGCTAATAATAATTATAGTTAGGAAGTTAGAGAAAAGTGACAGAAAGTCAGACATAAAACAAAACAAAACAATCCCCACAAACCCATTGTTTTCCTGAACTCAAAACTACTTATAAGAGTCATAAACTCTGAGACTGAAAGTTAGAAGGAGACAAGAAGACAGGGATAATGAAAAACGTGCCCTGTGAGGTGGTAGCTTCTGGTTGAAATTGTGATGATAAATCATGGCAGCATGGAACTGGGTATCTAAAATTATTAAAAGGAAACAGGAGGACCCTGTGACCCTAAAAAATTACCCAGTTCAATATTCATTCACTATACTCCCATCCTTAGGCTCTCATTTTCTCTTTCTCTGCAATTTTGTCTTCTATCTTTCCTTGATGTTCATTTTTTTCTACATGTAAAAAATTTTTAAAAAAAATTTAAAAATTGGAATTTTCCCAGGAATTTCATGCTGAGATGAAAGAAACATTCGAACAACCCCAGTGAAAATATTTCTCTAGGAAAGATTCCAGCGTGCCAACTGTTTCAGAAGAGACAATGATAAGTCAGTGATATTTCAGAAGAGACAATGATAAGCCAGTGATAGGCCAGGCTGCCTTGGACTGAGACTGTATAGAGATGCATCTCTGTGGTTTTCAGTTTAAATATTTAGCCTACTATAGGACCCTGAAGATAGGACTGAGTATGTTATGAGTATCCACAGGATCTCTTTATAGTTCTTTCCAATGTGGCCACATTGAATCTCTCCTTTCTCCTTTTCACATTAACTTGGCTGCACAGACATAACTTTCCTCCAAGTCTGGATAAAGAAGTATCTTGATTGATTTTTCCTCTAGTGCCTGAAATCCTATTTGAAAAGAATGCATAGTTTCCAGCCCCCCCCAACCCCCAGTTTGGTTTGGCGGGTGCATGTGAGTGGAACTAAGCTTATTTTATTTTATTTTATTTTATTTTATTTTATTTTATTTTATTGCCACAGAGTAAAGAAAGGCTCCTTATATACCTGGAGGATCCTAGAATGAAACTGGAAAGCACGATGCACACATAGAGTTATCAGAGACAGAAGGAAGGAAGAAAGGCACAGGGAAGAGAAGAACACAGCTGTTCTAAAACAGGAGAGGCCAGAAGGTGTGAGAGGAACTGAGAGGCCTTCAGCAATGTACTCCACGGGGATCCTGAGGACAGGCAAGGTTTAGGTGGACAACAATAATACAGTAATCATATAGCAAAACTTTCAAACTGAAAAAAAAAAAAAGAGTCCTCTTTCTCTTGTCATCTTATGAATGTTGCAGGGAAATGAGTTGAAGCCTGATAGTACTTCTTCCAAAATTATATAACTTGGAATTTGTTATAATCATCCTATTGTCATCTGAATATGTACATCCTCCATAGCCCATGACTTGAATCCTGCCATACTCGTCGTGTTTCAGGAGGTCATGGAAAAAGGAAGTGTGTTCCTCATAGTTTCAAAGTATGAGAGCAGCTGTTATTCACTTGGAAGGCAGAGTATTCATTACCATAAATTTTCAGCAGCAGCAGTAGAGCATCTTGATTTTTAAAAGCTTGCCTACTAGTACAATTTAAAAAAAAAAAAAAGTGCCTTAAAGGCTCACCCAGATCCAATAAATGTGTGTTTTTAGTGGCCTACCTCCCTGAGTCTAACAGGCTATGGTTAGCAGTCTGATTGGCAGGTTGTAGCTAATTCTCCCTTTACCCTGTGTGGCTCATTTTAGCTCTTATAGAAATTTCTTCCTGCTCAGTCATTGCTGAACTTGAAAAAACATTAAAACAGTTTAGTGTGTGTGTGTGTATGTGTGTTTGTGTGTGTGTATGTGTATGTATGTGTTTGGGTTTCCTTGTTTGACTAGATTTGGGCTTTTTTTTTTTTTTTAAGGATCATCTTTTATTTACTCATGCTATACATAAACTCCCTTGTTGCATGAAAAGAAGATTAAGCCCTCTTCTGTTTTATAACTTAATATTAGATAATGAATCAAGAGAAGTTAAGGACTGTTTTAAAAAAAAATCTGACAAGTCTTTATCAATTTAACTTAATTATTTAAATTTTTGATCTTCCTTAATAAGTGCTATTGCTTCAATACTGGCAGCTATTATCTCACCCATACCTCTGAGAACTCCCAGCACCAAGCCACTAACCAGGCAGCATGAACTGACTCAAGGCCCCCAACACATATATAGCAGGGGACTGCCTAGCCTGGCCTCAGTGGGAGAAAATGGGCCTAACCCACAAGACATGTGAGGCCCCATATTATCCAATTATGTCTATGCCTATCAGGATAGTAGTGAGTGTCTACACTAGTACTGGAGAGCCCTGGCCATCTGAGATAGGTGTAAAATCTTAAGTGTTTCCTCCTTACTCTCTAAAATAATATTCTACCAGGGGCAATTGATGTACAAGTACAATAATAATCTAAAGAGTCTAGGTACCTCAGTTTTATAGTTCCTAAGGAGGAAAGAAAAACTCTTAGGGTAAAAGGAAAGGTGAGCAAGGCTAGGGAGCAGCCTGTCAGCCACTTAGTGGCAGAAACAGACTGCTAGTTAGTTAGCTCATGGATAGTTAGCAGCTATCTTTCCAGAGTCAGAAAGATAGTTTAATATTGTTGGGCAGTTCATGCCATGTGCTGTTTCCCAGAATTGAGGCCAATGACAAGTTACCAGTTTTAAGCTAACCTTTAGGCACAGTTGCCACAGAGACAGAAAGAAACAGAGAGAGAGACAGAGACACTCTGCAGAACAGAGAGGGGTCTCAAAACAAAGCTGAATATATTTTCCCTTAGACATCTAGGTCTTCCAAGTGGTTTTGGTAGCATAGGCACATACCCCTCTCCTAATTTTGGTTGATCAACTTAGACAAAAGATTTGGATAAGCTCACAGTTTTGGATAAACATGTTCAGAATGAACATAAGTGAACAACCAAACTGGTTCCCACAGAAAGAGGAGGGTGTGGAGGACTGCTGGCAGAGCAATGGACCAGCCAGACGTTAGTCTCAGGTGGAAGAAGTCCCTCTCCTCTCCTCTCCTCTCCTCTCCTCTCCTCTCCTCTCCT